>JAPMIB010000169.1:0-284197 GCA_034770305.1 Trichogramma dendrolimi | reverse complement strand
TGGGTCTTCTGAGCGCTGATCATGGCTTTTGAGTATCGACAGACGAATGCGAGATGGCCACCTACGCTTTCAGTTGACGTTCTGACGTAGACTTGCAAATGTTAATAACGTCGGCCGGCGGCTATTTTACTCGCACCTGCAAACACGAACACAACGTTATCGAAGTATTTCAAAAATGAAATTCGATCTCTCCGTGATGAAAAATTTCACACAGGTTAGAAAATTGTGTCTTCTGATCGCTGATCATGGCTTTTGAGTAATCGACAGACAAATGCGAGTGGGCACCTACGATCTTTGAATTGACGTTCTGTCAAAGACTATGCAAATGTTTAATACGTGGCCGGGCTATTTTACTGCGCACCTGCAAACACGAACACAACGTTATCGAAGTATTTCAAAAAATGAAATTCGATCTTCGTGATAAAAATTTCACACAGGTTAGAAAATTGTATCTTCTGATCGCTGATCATGGCTTTTGAGTAATCGACAGACAAATGCGAGTGGCCACCTACGATCTTTCAGTTGACGTTCTGTCAAAGACTATGCAATGTTTAATAACGTTTGCCGGACATTTTACTGCGCACCTGCAAACACGAACACAACGTTATCGAAGTATTTCAAAAATGAAATTCGATCTCTCGTGATGAAAAATTTCACACAGGTTAGAAAATTGTGTCTTCTGATCGCTGATCATGGCTTTTGAGTAATCGACAGACAAATGCGAGTGGGCATCTACGATCTTTCAGTTGACGTTCTGTCAAAGACTATGCAATCGTTCAATGACGTTTGCCGGATCATTTTACTGCGCACCTGCAAACAAGAACACAACGTTATCGAAGTATTTCGAAAAATGAAATTCGATCTCTTCGTGATGAAAAATTTCACACAGGTTAGAAAATTGTGTCTTCTGATCGCTGATCATGGCTTTTGAGTAATCGACAGACGAATGAGTGGCCACCTACGATCTTTCAGTTGACGTTCTGACGAAGACTATGCAAATGTTTAATAACGTCGGCCGCTATTTTACTGCGCACCTGCAAACACGAACAAAACGTTATCGAAGTGTTAAAAAAATGAAATTCGATCTCTTCGTGATAAAAATTTCACACAGGTTAGAAAATTGTGTCTTCTGATCGCTGATCATGGCTTTTGAGTAATCGACAGACAAATGCGAGTGGCCACCTACGATCTTTCAGTTGACGTTCTGACGTAGACTATGCAAATGTTTAATAACGTGCCGGCGCTATTTTACTGCGCACCTGCAAACAGAACACAACGTTATCGAAGTATTCAAAATGAAATTCGATCTCTCGTGATGAAAAATTTCACACAGGTTAGAAAATTGTTCTGATCGCTGATCATGGCTTTTGAGTAATCGACAGACAAATGCGAGTGGCACCTACGATCTTTCATTGACGTTCTGTCAAGACTATGCAAATGTTTAATAACGTTGGCCGGCGCTATTTTACTGCGCACCTGCAAACACGAACAAAACGTTATCGAAGTATTCAAAAATGAAATTCGATCTCTTCGTGATAAAATTTCACACAGGTTAGAAAATTGTGTCTTCTGATCGCTGATCATGGCTTTTGAGTAATCGACAGACAAATGCGAGTGGGCATCTACGATCTTTCAGTTGACGTTCTGTCAAAGACTATGCAATGTTCAATGACGTTTGCCGGACATTTTACTGCGCACCTGCAAACAGAACACAACGTTATCGAAGTATTCCGAAAAATGAAATTCGATCTCTCGTGATGAAAAATTTCACACAGGTTAGAAAATTGTGTCTTCTGATCGCTGATCATGGCTTTTGAGTAATCGACAGACAAATGCGAGTGGCCATCTACGATCTTCATTGACGTTCTGTCAAAGACTATGCAATCGTTCAATGACGTTTGCCGGATCATTTTACTGCGCACCTGCAAACAAGAACACAACGTTATCGAAGTATTTCGAAAAATGAAATTCGATCTTCGTGATGAAAAACTTCACACAGGTTAGAAAATTGGGTCTTCTGATCGCTGATCATGGCTTTTGAGTAATCGACAGACAAATGCGAGTGGCCACCTACGATCTTTCAATTGACGTTCTGTCAAAGACTATGCAAATGTTTAATAACGTTGGCCGGCGCTATTTTACTGCGCACCTGCAAAACGACAACGTTATCGAGTATTTCAAAAATGAAATTCGATCTCTTCGTGATGAAAAACTTCACACAGGTTAGAAAATTGGGTCTTCTGATCGCTGATCATGGCTTTTGAGTAATCGACAGACAAATGCGAGTGGCCACCTACGATCTTTGAATTGACGTTCGTCAAAGACTATGCAAATTTAATGACGTTGGCCGAAGCCATTTTACTGCGCACCTGCAAACAAGAACACAACGTTATCGAAGTATTCTAAAAAATGAAATTCGATCTCTTCGTGATGAAAAATTTCACACAGGTTAGAAAATTGTGTCTTCTGATCGCTGATCATGGCTTTTGAGTAATCGACAGACGAATGCGAGTGGCCACCTACGATCTTTCAGTTGACGTTCTGACGTAGACTATGCAATGTTTAATGACGTTGGCCGAAGCCATTTTACTGCGCACCTGCAAACAAGAACACAACGTTATCGAAGTATTCCAAAAAATGAAATTCGATCTCTTCGTGATGAAAAATTTCACACAGGTTAGAAAATTGTGTCTTCTGATCGCTGATCATGGCTTTTGAGTAATCGACAGACGAATGCGAGTGGCCACCTACGATCTTTCAGTTGACGTTCTGACGTAGACTATGCAAATGTTTAATGACGTTGGCCGGCCATTTTACTGCGCACCTGCAAACAAGAACACAACGTTATCGAAGTATTCCAAAAATGAAATTCGATCTCTTCGTGATGAAAAATTTCACACAGGTTAGAAAATTGTGTCTTCTGATCGCTGATCATGGCTTTTGAGTAATCGACAGACGAATGCGAGTGGCCACCTACGATCTTTCAGTTGACGTTCTGACGTAGACTATGCAAATGTTTAATGACGTTGGCCGAAGCCATTTTACTGCGCACCTGCAAACAAGAACACAACGTTATCGAAGTATTCCAAAAAATGAAATTCGATCTCTTCGTGATGAAAAATTTCACACAGGTTAGAAAATTGTGTCTTCTGATCGCTGATCATGGCTTTGAGTAATCGACAGACGAATGCGAGTGGCCACCTACGATCTTTCAGTTGACGTTCTGACGTAGACTATGCAAATGTTTAATGACGTTGGCCAAGCCATTTTACTGCGCACCTGCAAACAAGAACACAACGTTATCGAAGTATTCCAAAAAATGAAATTCGATCTCTTCGTGATGAAAAATTTCACACAGGTTAGAAAATTGTGTCTTCTGATCGCTGATCATGGCTTTTGAGTAATCGACAGACGAATGCGAGTGGCCACCTACGATCTTTCAGTTGACGTTCTGACGTAGACTATGCAAATGTTTAATACGTTCCGGTTTTTACTGCGCACCTGCAAACAAGAACACAACGTTATCGAAGTATTCCAAAAAATGAAATTCGATCTCTTCGTGATGAAAAATTTCACACAGGTTAGAAAATTGTGTCTTCTGATCGCTGATCATGGCTTTTGAGTAATCGACAGACGAATGCGAGTGGCCACCTACGATCTTTCAGTTGACGTTCTGACGTAGACTATGCAAATGTTTAATGACGTTGGCCGAAGCCATTTTACTGCGCACCTGCAAACAAGAACACAACGTTATCGAAGTATTCAAAAAATGAAATTCGATCTCTTCGTGATGAAAAATTTCACACAGGTTAGAAAATTGTGTCTTCTGATCGCTGATCATGGCTTTTGAGTAATCGACAGACGAATGCGAGTGGCCACCTACGATCTTTCAGTTGACGTTCTGACGTAGACTATGCAAATGTTTAATGACGTTGGCGGGGCCATTTTACTGCGCACCTGCAAACAAGAACACAACGTTATCGAAGTATTCAAAAAATGAAATTCGATCTCTTCGTGATGAAAAATTTACAGGTAGAAAATTGTGTCTTCTGATCGCTGATCATGGCTTTTGAGTAATCGACAGACGAATGCGAGTGGCCACCTACGATCTTTCAGTTGACGTTCTGACGTAGACTATGCAAATGTTTAATGACGTTGGCCGAAGCCATTTTACTGCGCACCTGCAAACAAGAACACAACGTTATCGAAGTATTCCAAAAAATGAAATTCGATCTCTTCGTGATGAAAAATTTCACACAGGTTAGAAAATTGTGTCTTCTGATCGCTGATCATGGCTTTTGAGTAATCGACAGACGAATGCGAGTGGCCACCTACGATCTTTCATTGACGTTCTGACGTAGACTATGCAAATGTTTAATGACGTTGGCCGAAGCCATTTTACTGCGCACCTGCAAACAAGAACACAACGTTATCGAAGTATTAAAAAATGAAATTCGATCTCTTCGTGATGAAAAATTTACACAGGTTAGAAAATTGTGTCTTCTGATCGCTGATCATGGCTTTTGAGTAATCGACAGACGAATGCGAGTGGCCACCTACGATCTTTCAGTTGACGTTCTGACGTAGACTATGCAAATGTTTAATAACGTTGGCCGAAGCCATTTTACTGCGCACCTGCAAACAAGAACACAACGTTATCGAAGTATTCAAAAAATGAAATTCGATCTCTTCGTGATGAAAAATTTCACACAGGTTAGAAAATTGTGTCTTCTGATCGCTGATCATGGCTTTTGAGTAATCGACAGACGAATGCGAGTGGCCACCTACGATCTTTCAGTTGACGTTCTGACGTAGACTATGCAAATGTTTAATGACGTTGGCCGAAGCCATTTTACTGCGCACCTGCAAACAAGAACACAACGTTATCGAAGTATTCCAAAAAATGAAATTCGATCTCTTCGTGATGAAAAATTTCACACAGGTTAGAAAATTGTGTCTTCTGATCGCTGATCATGGCTTTTGAGTAATCGACAGACGAATGCGAGTGGCCACCTACGATCTTTCAGTTGACGTTCTGACGTAGACTATGCAAATGTTTAATGACGTTCCGGGGTTATTTACTGCGCACCTGCAAACAAGAACACAACGTTATCGAAGTATTCAAAAAATGAAATTCGATCTCTTCGTGATGAAAAATTTCACACAGGTTAGAAAATTGTGTCTTCTGATCGCTGATCATGGCTTTTGAGTAATCGACAGACGAATGCGAGTGGCCACCTACGATCTTTCAGTTGACGTTCTGACGTAGACTATGCAAATGTTTAATAACGTGGCCGAAGCCATTTTACTGCGCACCTGCAAACAAAACACAACGTTATCGAAGTATTCAAAAAATGAAATTCGATCTCTTCGTGATGAAAAATTTCACACAGGTTAGAAAATTGTGTCTTCTGATCGCTGATCATGGCTTTTGAGTAATCGACAGACGAATGCGAGTGGCCACCTACGATCTTTCATTGACGTTCTGACGTAGACTATGCAAATTTAATGACGTTGGCCGAAGCCATTTTACTGCGCACCTGCAAACAAGAACACAACGTTATCGAAGTATTCAAAAAATGAAATTCGATCTCTTCGTGATGAAAAATTTCACACAGGTTAGAAAATTGTGTCTTCTGATCGCTGATCATGGCTTTTGAGTAATCGACAGACGAATGCGAGTGGCCACCTACGATCTTTCAGTTGACGTTCTGACGTAGACTATGCAAATGTTTAATGACGTTGGCCGAAGCCATTTTACTGCGCACCTGCAAACAAGAACACAACGTTATCGAAGTATTCAAAAAATGAAATTCGATCTCTTCGTGATGAAAAATTTCACACAGGTTAGAAAATTGTGTCTTCTGATCGCTGATCATGGCTTTTGAGTAATCGACAGACGAATGCGAGTGGCCACCTACGATCTTTCATTGACGTTCTGACGTAGACTATGCAAATGTTTAATGACGTTGGCCGAAGCCATTTTACTGCGCACCTGCAAACAAGAACACAACGTTATCGAAGTATTCAAAAAATGAAATTCGATCTCTTCGTGATGAAAAATTTCACACAGGTTAGAAAATTGTGTCTTCTGATCGCTGATCATGGCTTTTGAGTAATCGACAGACGAATGCGAGTGGCCACCTACGATCTTTCATTGACGTTCTGACGTAGACTATGCAAATGTTTAATGACGTTGGCCGAAGCCATTTTACTGCGCACCTGCAAACAAGAACACAACGTTATCGAAGTATTCAAAAAATGAAATTCGATCTCTTCGTGATGAAAAATTTACACAGGTAGAAAATTGTGTCTTCTGATCGCTGATCATGGCTTTTGAGTAATCGACAGACGAATGCGAGTGGCCACCTACGATCTTTCAGTTGACGTTCTGACGTAGACTATGCAAATGTTTAATGACGTTGGCCAGCCATTTTACTGCGCACCTGCAAACAAGAACACAACGTTATCGAAGTATTCCAAAAAATGAAATTCGATCTCTTCGTGATGAAAAATTTCACACAGGTTAGAAAATTGTGTTTCTGATCGCTGATCATGGCTTTTGAGTAATCGACAGACGAATGCGAGTGGCCACCTACGATCTTTCAGTTGACGTTCTGACGTAGACTATGCAAATGTTGAATAACGTCATCCGGGGTTATTTACTGCGCACCTGCAAACAAGAACACAACGTTATCGAAGTATTCAAAAAATGAAATTCGATCTCTTCGTGATGAAAAATTTCACACAGGTTAGAAAATTGTGTCTTCTGATCGCTGATCATGGCTTTTGAGTAATCGACAGACGAATGCGAGTGGCCACCTACGATCTTTCATTGACGTTCTGACGTAGACTATGCAAATGTTTAATGACGTTGGCCGAAGCCATTTTACTGCGCACCTGCAAACAAGAACACAACGTTATCGAAGTATTCTAAAAAATGAAATTCGATCTCTTCGTGATGAAAAATTTCACACAGGTTAGAAAATTGTGTCTTCTGATCGCTGATCATGGCTTTTGAGTAATCGACAGATGAATGCGAGTGGCTCACCTACGATCTTTCATTTACGTTCTGACGTAGACTATGCAATGTTTAATGACGTTGGCCGGGCCATTTTACTGCGCACCTGCAAACAACACAACGTTTTCGAAGTATTCCAAATAAAGAAATTCAATCTCTTTGTAATGAAAAATTTCACACAGGTTAGAAAATTGTGTCTGCTGATCATGGCTTTTGAGTAATCGACAAATGAATGCGAGTTGCTCGCCTACGATCTTTCAATTGACGTTCTGTCGTAGACTATTCAATCGTTTATCGACGTTGGCCGGGGCCATTTTACTGCGGACCTGCCAACATTAACACAACGTTTTCGAAGTATTCTGAAAAAAAAAATTCGATTTCTTCGTTATGAAAAATATCACACAGGTTAGAAAATTGTATCTTTTGATCGCTGATCATGGCTTTTGAGTTATCGACAGATGAATGCAAGTGGCTCACCTACGATATTCCATTTGATGTTCTGTTCCCTTATGAAAAAATTTTGCAGGAAAAGTTTGCAGAAAATCCTGTACAAATTCCTGCATGTGCCCCGCAGGAATTTCTGCAGAAGAGCTACAGGATTTTCTGTAAGTATTTTCGCGCATTTGATTCGGTCAGATTTCCTGCAGAAAATATAAAAAATTCGGGAATTGAGTGGCGTCATGATAATTTAAATTCCTGCAGAAATTTTTGCAAGAATGATCAAGTTTCTGCAGATTATTAGGTAGGGAAAAGGTGACCGTTTGAGACCTAGTTTTAAATAGTTATTTTTTCTGCAGATTTTCCTGTACAAAAATTTTCATTCCTTCGGAATATTATGTATGATTGTCGAAAATTGATATTCATCGGGTTTACCAAAATGACACATTCCTGCAGAAATTTCTGCAAGAATGATCAAGTTTCTGCAGATTATTAGGTAGGACAAAGGTGACCGTTTGAGATCTAGTTTTAAATAGTTATTTTTTCTGCAGAATTTCCTGTACAAAAATTTTCATTCCCACTGAATATTATGTAGGATTGTCGAAAATTGATATTCATCGGGTTTACCAAAATGACATTACTGCAGAAATTTCTGCAAGAATGATCAAGTTTCTGCACATTATTAGGTAGGACAAAGGTGACCGTTTGAGAGCTAGTTTTAAATAGTTATTTTTTCTGCAGAATTTCCTGTACAAAAATTTTTATTCCCTCGGAATATTATGTAGGATTGTCGAAAATTGATATTTATCGGGTTTACCAAAATGACACATTCCTGCAGAAATTTCTGCAAGAATGATCAAGTTTCTGCAGATTATTAGGTAGGACAAAGGTGACCGTTTGAGAGCTAGTTTTAAATAGTTATTTTTACTGCAGAATTTCCTGTTTAAAATTTTTCATTCCCTCGGAATATTATGTAGGATTATCGGAAATTGATATTCATCGCGTTTCATATAACGCTATTCTAACAGAAACGTCTGTGAGCGTATAATAGGGGTTTTTGTAAATTTTTTTCGATTTTATTGAAAAGTATAAACTTAGAGACATTTGGCCAAAATAAGCTTCGCATTCTCTTTCATTTTTTTGAATGCAACATATATTCAACGTTCTAGGTAAAAATAAAATATTTTGAAGGGTCTACGAGATTGTTGTAACTGATAGCTTTAATAGAATTTTATATTTTGGGGCAAGAGTAATGCGCTTGATTTTATATGTATAAAATTTAATCCTATATCATTGTATATAAGAAAATTTTCACCTAATCAGCGTTTCAACAGATTTTATTTCATTGATGTTTTATGATAAAGTATTCGTGAACACAAATTTTAACGTAAACGAATTCAACATAATAGCGTAAAATAAATAGTAACATCATCAAATTAGGATGTAATTTTATATTATTAATTTATATAGATTGTAAATGTGTATAGAAGTATTATTTGTCCTTCTTAGTGTCTTTTCTTGCTGTAGAGCAAGTGTCGGTTGCTACAGAATGGAAGGTACCCAGCCAGCCTTTTTTTCTTCCAAAATGCTCTTGGACCAAATCTGAAGAAAAAATTATTAAAATCAAGAAAGATACCAAAACAAATGTTGTAGAACAATTTTATTTCATAGTATGAAAGCAGGGAATATGACTTTGAAGTGCAGTATGAATTAATTAAGGATAAATATAAAGGAGTAAAAGGATAAATATTTAGTATAAATAACATAAATGCTAGTTAGGTTGCAGTTCTAGAAAACATATGGACTTATACACTAAGTATCAATGCCCATTAGCGCATTAGCATAAATTAATTTTTTTAAGATTTCGCAGATGTTTTTTAAAAAAAAATTTTAATTAAGGGGAAGAAGGTACCTTAAACCTGCATTTTGGAAAAATTCATTAAAAATTAAGAAAAAAAATTTTTTTGGACTTTACAGACAAAACTCTGTTTTTTCATTCTTTTTCCAAAGATTTTTACTTTGGAATATGAAAATTGAGGTCCCAGATCCCATAGAACCCTCCTCGATGAAGCAAGCCCACAGTCATGAGAGGTACCCCTGTGCCGTAAGATCCAGCTAGAACCGATGATTCTATCATGGTCATTGGGGTCTCATTTTGTTCATTAGATGTATGGTTATAAACGCAAGCTCTTTCAGATTTATTAATTAGTTATACACAATTTGCCAGACACATATACATATTTTTTCATTGATATCATATAATAAAATACAATTATGCTAGGGACATAGCCTGAAAAAAGTGCAAATTTTATCCAATACCTTTGAATGTACTTGCGTTTGTAGCCATTCTCATGTAGAACAATCCCTGAAAATTTCAGCTCATTTTCTCAAACGGTTCACATGGAAAGTTACGGCAACAAAGCAATTTTGAGATGAAACGTAACTGTCCAAGAGTTGAAAAAAACAAAAATACGCCAATATATGTCATATTGATACTCTCATGTCACTGAGGCTGCTTTAAACTTTTTGGACAATAAAAAACAGTAATTCAACTTGAATTTTCAACATATTGGATCCAGAAGGACAATGTTCAATTATCCCAGACAGCCACACATAGCCAAATGCGCCAATTTCATTACTACATTTTATAATTTGTACTTAAATGTTAGTATACACTAATATGGGCTTTATGTGGAAACTGATAACTAAGTTGAGTATGTCCAAATCAACTTTTCTCACAAATATGCACAATCTCACATTAAAACTTGAACCCAGTCCTCTACCTATTCACTAACATTCATAAAACATTAATCACTGGATCTATAATTGGAAATAAAATCACTCAAAATTGATCAATTATCACTAATCTTGTTTATCACATGCAACATACAATTATACATGACACAATCATCTACAAATACATAATGTACAGTAACATATATACACTGATGTATATGTCAATTTAGTTATGTACACTGTATTTCTTAAATTTGTACTGCTAAAATGGTCACATTTTCATAAAAAGCTATTGAAACTTTTTCATAGCTACATTATGAAACACTATGTTGAGTTGCAAAGATATAATTGCACTCTACATACACTTTTTTCACTTTCAAAAAGAATGTAATTTTTAGACATTGGAAAATGTAGAAGCAGTCAGCAGACTGTTATTGACATATCTCGTATAAGTATAATAGGGTAAACCTGCTAGTACTTAAGAAAAATTTTCGCTTTGTTGAAGTATAAAAGTTATGCATAACTTTAAAAAATTTTTTTAAAAATAAGTTTAGATAGCAAAAAAGGTAACCTTTGAATGAGTACTTATACTTGATCAAAAAAGCTGTTAATTATTCCTAAAAAATGTTTTGGAGTAAAAAGTACGAATTGTCCAGTTACCGACCACTCTACTGCACTATTAATGGCATTAACATTGAATTAGCCAAAAATATTATTTTCGAAGACTGAGAGAATTTTGAATGTTCGTACGTATCTTCAAATGTTCCTTGGAAATTATTAGAGTTTTTTAAGTGGTCAAATACTAGATGGCCTATTTTATCGAATAGTCTAATATTCGACCAGCGTCGAGCACGGTAGATTTTAAGATATTTAAAACGAAAGATTTGATTATTTAAAAGTCCAGTTGAACATTTTTTTCTGAAATTGTAATTGTTAAAGAAGTGAAAAAAAAGTTTATTGCATCATAATTTCATTTTCATAACTATTTATTCAAGTAATAGCTCAAGGTGGTCGGTTACTAGGATGTGGTCGGGCATTAGAGGGTTTACCTTATTTGCAAAAAGGCTTGTAAGCGAGGCAATTTCGAGATCATTTTTCCGACGCTGATCGTCAGCTTTGCGGAATCATTTGTATACATAAAAGTATTCGTCACTAAAAATCAAAATATCGTGTTATAGTCTGCACAAGCGGAGGATTACTGCAACATAAGAGTTCCCCAATAAATTTTCTCGATTCCAGACTTTATGTACCTCGAAAATTCAATAATATGATGAATAATAGTGAAGATGATGAGAGTAATGATTTCGCGTATCCGATAAAAATACTGTTGAGTGATATTCATTTTTTTATCAAGTATATAAATGTTAAAATAATTATTTTAATACAATTAGATAATAATCTCATCAGTTATCCATGAGACTACGAACCATAAGTACATGACGAGATACGGACTCCTTTACATAATCAATACGATTCGTTACACAAAAGAGAAAGCATTATACGAAATTGAAATGTTCCCCATCTGGAGTCATGAGGTGATTCCCTATCAAGAAGTACCCGAGTGCCTCGTTTTCAGGTTTTGTAACTTCTATGATCGTTTTAATAAAAAATCTTACGTTTAATTAAAGATATTAAATTTAATTTAATTAAAGCAATATAATATAATTTTGATAACAATAATTAATTCAGATAATCACAGCTTATTTTCAACATTCAAAACATAGTCACATGAATTCTTCTCATTTGCAGTGACAATGATAGGTCCTGTAAGATTAAATTTATGAACAGTATTCGTTATTCGTAGAAAAATTTAATAATTAATGATTTTATACTCACTTGGAAAAATTTCTAAAATCTCCATATGACCTGAAGTAGTATGATTGGCTTTCATATTTCATAAATGTAATAATATGGCGCAGTAATTAAAATCTTCAAGTAAGGGAGAATATTAAATAATCTTAATCTGTAAGAATTAATGTTTAACATTAAATTTTTAAATACATTTTTTTTGGTGCAAAATTGAATTGTTGCATATGCAGTATTAATTGCATTTTTGAAAATATATGGATTTTCAACGATTTAAATATCAAATTTCTTTTTAAAACTACAAACTATGAATCACAACATGAAGTTCTAAGTAAAAGTTTTTACATGTATGCGTGAGTTACTTGATTTTATAAGTCGCGGTTCGCGGAAAGAGAGTGATATTTTCAGTCCTAATAATATTCACGAAATGGTTTCTCATTTTTCTGACATCTTGCGAGTACTTCACGTATGCTAGATCGGCTTCCATTGCTATTTCTGTCGCAAAGGCTGCACTGTAAACTCCGCAAGAGACGGTATCAGGTTGCCGCGTTACTGGCATAATCAAGTAATTTTCTTCTTTGATACTTGGATATCGTTTGTGCAAATATGCCTCTCTAATGAAGTAAATAGTATAATTTCTGGTCTATTCAAACTGTCATATATTTTAAGATCTTCTCCATTGTAGTGTATGCAAATCCAATGCTCGAAACCAAAACCGCCAATAATTTGCAAATCTCTCCTTGTTGTTGATGGACGTAATAAATGTTGGTGATTAAAATATTGAACTTCCAATATTTCATAATCGGGTCGAAATCGACGAAGTATTTGCATGAAGAGTTCAATATCATCATCAATTAACAAATTTCGTTCGCCTTTAATATTCTCATAACTCTGTCACGATCGATTTGATAATTTAATATATTTATCAAGTTAAGGTCTTCGCGGTCATTCATATTGTAATTTTCTAAACTGGGACATTGTAATTTCTAAACTGGGGCATTGCTCGAGCACATCTTTCCCGTATTCATTCGCAATTCATTAAAATCTTCAGTAAATTCAGGAGTAGTTAAATCAATGAACGTCAAGTCATTATTGCTATTTGCCTCATTTTCACAAATCATACGTTCACTTGCAAATTCTTTTTTAACCTTGAAATTATCATTAATGTGCTCAAAGCTTCTTGTAAATTTGAAATTTTTTCGTTTCCGTTGAAAATAGGACTGCAATTTTTTCCAATTTTTAGAAACTTTTTTTTTGTTTTTTACCATTTCATTTATTTCTGTAACTGATATTTGAGGTTGCTTCTCTACAACTTCATCCGTTTTAGATATTATTTCTTTATCTACTGGAATTGTAATATCGATTATTTTACTATTCCGCTTTGACTTTTTGACGGGAACAGTTTCGTTTTCATTCAATTTTCTTTTTTTCTTTTTTTTCTCTTCCGCAGCTGCTATTGCATCCAAAACGGCTTGCGGTTCTCTTATGGGCATATTCCTGCATACCCTACCATCTAATATTTCAGGAAGCAAGCAATCATAATAAAATGTTTTCAATTTTGGTTTCATCTCAATTTCCCAAAATTCTTCATTGTATTCTTCTCGCACAACATAAATTCCTTTAGGTGTATACAGAGCAAACATGAAAATGTTCTTTGTGAAATGTGCATTTGACCTTGTACCTGATAGTAGTACTCATGTTTTCTGTTCATCTTTTTTATATTATCTTTTTCAAAGATAATTTTTATATTATCAAGAGTTTTAATCGGTTTTAACGGAGTTAATTTTTGAGCGCTAAAAGGAGCTTTAATTTCAACAACTCCATCCTCTCCATTTATATTTATTTTTCCATCTAGACTTGCAGCTAAGTATGGGTCTTGAATATCAATGCACAACCCGCCCTTTTCTACCTCGACTTTATATTTTTGTTTAAATAATTTTCGAGCTGCGGCTTCCATTCTCAAACCATAGTCGAGTTGCTCTAGATTTAGTTGTACTGGATATAATATTTCTCTTACAGTATTTGCTCGTAAAGTGGTATCTTTCAGTTTGCAAATTTTTCCAAATTTTGAAGCTGTTAACAATTTTCTTCGCCTATCGTGCCATTCATCACATTCACTTTGCTGCGTCGTTTTTGCTTCTATTTCAAGGTGATTATCGCGATCTTTGCACAATTCTTCAAAATGATCTACCTTATATTGCGCATAATCTTCAGGTGAAGCATCTGGTTCCTGATGATTATCTCCGTAATCTTTACCGTCGTCATAAAATACAACCCTTTTCCTTTTGCCTTTATTGGATTTATTTCGTTGATCATTTGCGGCATTTTTTGCTAACCTTTTCTCTTCTACTTTTTCAGCAATACTTAAATCTACATCCAAATACTTACTCATTGTTCCTAATACCTTACCAGTATTGTATTGTATAGCTGCTAAATGAGCTCGCTGAAAATACGAATCACTTGCTGCTTGAAAAGTTCTTTTGCCACCAGTAACCTTAGCCATTATAGACATAAAATTTTCAGATGCATTAGTGGTCACACCTTTCAATAAACTTTTCGAAAAGAGAGAAATTTTTATTAAAGCTTTTTCAATTGGCTCTAAAAGATTGCAACTTTTCAAGATTGGAACATAATTTTTTTCTTTCTTCAATGCAGAGCAATCCAAACCTCTTTTCCTACAATCCTTATGCGACCCATATATATGATTCAAAGCATTTAAAATGTCTAATCGAAGTTCTTTTATGTTATCTTCTGAGTTACTGTCATCGTTCTGTCGTTTTTTAATAACAAATTCGATGTATCGACGCATTCTTAAAGCAGACTTTTTAACGTAATCCCTAAAGGGGATAATTTTTCCAATAAGTTGAGCTCTAGGTAATGGTAATTGCGACGCGGCTTCAATTTTATTACACAAATTTCTGAATAAATGATTCGTGCAGTATAATCGGTCTACTTTTACTCCTTGTTTTCCATATACATCACTATGTACAAGTGCATTGTATGTACTGGCATCGCCATCAGCTATAAATGTTTTGTAAATGAGATCTTGCGTTTTCACGCTTTTTTGAAATAATTTCAATAAACAATTCGTTTCCATGCTGCTCGAACTCTGTGAATATTTCCAATTTTGGAAACATCTGTGTGGTCTGGCTTTCATTTTTTTTTGTGCAGCCATCAAACATAGGTAACAGTACTTATGTCTGATTCCCAAACCGAGTACTTTCTTTTTTTTAGTTCCAATCAAAACTCCAACACCACATAGTGAATTAAATCGTCCGCTCTTATAGGATCTCTTTCCATAGCCGCCATCACCTTCAACTTCAATATGTGCAATACCATTGACTATACGATTTTCTGCTATTGCAATTTTCTTTTCCTCTTCGGCAGCATTGTGCATCACATCATTTGATGCCATTTCTACAAGTGGTAGTAATTTTTTTCTTTGGTCTCTGTACGCATTGTCAGACATGAAGGGTATATTCATTCCAGCAAAAAACTCGTTTGACCCTTGATATCCCATTCCAACTGTCATACTTGCCAAACAACTTAATTTATTTAGAGAAATTTCTCGTTTTTCTCTTTTCTCTGAGGTAATCCACGATGAAAAATTGCAGTTTTTGCACCTAAAGGAAAAACGCGTTCCTAAACCTTCATTTACAAAATTTACACCTTCTAGTTGAATTTTTTCGCACACAGAAGTCCCATGTTTTATGAATAACAATACGAACGAAATCGAGATTGGTGCCATTAATATTACTTATTGATTGCATATCAAAAGTGTAAAGCTCTTTTTGAACATCACATGCAGAAATTGAATTTTGACATAGCACCGGTATTTTATTGTTTTCATGCATATTATTTTTCAAATTTTTTTCCGTGAATTCATTATAATTTTCCATGCAATTTTTGTCACTATTATTTTCTTTTTCATTTTCATAGCAATACGTATTTTTATAAATTTCCATTTCATTTTCTCTCTGTTCAGCATGCAAATTAAATTTATCATTTATTTCAATATGAGTATTAAAAATTTTCTTTTGGTCATTTAATTGAGACTCATTGGCAATATTTTTTAAATTGTTGCTATTATCAATTCTCGTTCATTGATTATTAAACTATTTTCTATAAAATAATTGTTATCATTTTTATCTAATTTGTTTACATTTTCAACTACTGAAACATGCGAATTATTATAAATCATACTTAAATTTTCAGAAGATGTTGACATTGTCCCGTTAGTTTGCCATTTATTCTCACGCCCAGTTCGTCTGCAAATGAAAAAATAATTCAATTCAAATCAATGCAATTATACAAAAGCAAATGAACAGAACTTTTCATTGGAACATCATATGTACTTACGCATTTTTTGCTTTAGTTTTCCAACCTGCTTTTGCGGATTTTTCTTCCCTTTATTTTTCAGATTTCCCATTATTAGAAATTGTATTCACACACTAATTAAATAAAACGAAATCTCGGATATCGATATCGATATAATAAAAATGTGTTAAATTTGACTGTAAATCGAGCTAAAGAACGAAAATAACCAAAGTCAGTTCGATCGCAAAATCTCAACTCAGATTTCACTCGTTTTTGTTTTGATAGTAAAGGGTGCGCTGATTGTAGGCGTGCTTCGCATAGCTCCTGTGGCGCCAATACCGACGCGAGGTGCCAACCTAATGAGTTCAATATTGTCTGCTCTAACATTACCGCGATTCCTCTGTAGTCTGCACTCAGTCTCAGAACGAGAACATCAACAAATAACCGTGCACTTTCAACTTCAATTTCAAAATGTTTGCCAGAAAGGAAAGAGGTCCAAAAGTTGATGATATTTCCATTGAGATAACCGGAAAATCATTTCAGGATGCAGTGAAAATTATTCAAACGGCACCAAAAAAGTACCAGCCATACTCACTTTTAATGGTAAGTTGATTTATGTTTATAAAATCTTTTCATGTACAACTAGTACATTTATGGTACTCGCTGTGTCTGGAAGGCCAGCTGCATAAACACATTTTTATAATTAGCATTTTCATGTTAAAATTATTTTTCCAGAATTTTTTGAGCGATTGTGAGCGAGTCGAAGAGAGAAAGACACGGCGGCGGGCGTGTGCCGGCTGCAACACCGTAAAGAGGCCCGCGCGCGCCGACCAGCACTCATTCATCTCGATATCTTTGATACTTTTTATCATTTCTCCATCCTAGAAACATCGTTTTGATAGATTTTGGCCTCCTCTTTCGATTGGTGCACTTTATTTTGAAATTGGAGAATACATATTTTTTATAAATCGACTTAAACATTCAAGTCGAGTTTTAACCTCAAAATCAATTTTTAAGATTTTTTTCAATAACACCACTAGAAAGAGGAGGAAAAAATCTATCGATCTATGGGTTTGGATTATTTTTTTTACTCTTGGTCAACGTTTCTGAGCGAGCTAAACATATGACACTTTCGGCCAAAAATGCCGTAATCGTGCGGGTTGGCCGACTTATGCTGGACGCGCTCATGTGTAACATATGCTGTAGGTATATTTCTGTCATATGCATATATATGTCATAGTTACTTAATGCCGCGTTTGCATCAGTGTTTTTTGTTATAGACTTCCCAAACTTAAAAATTAGCTCACAGCTATATACGCAAAATGATATGAAAAAACTAATTCGAACATCGTAGGTCAGCGGCACGGAGCTCGGCTTGTTAATGTCTTGTGCTATTGCATAGTAATTTGCGTTATAATAGGATTTATTTCAACCTCGTTATCGATTTGCATTGGGACTTTGAGGTTCGAATTTTTATTGTCATAAAATGATAACCTCACGTGTGTGTATCTCAATTGTAGACGTATACACAGTTATCTCCAGCATACACCGAGCTCCAAATATGTGCGAAAGTATACAAGCGAAATAATAATAATAAAACGTTTAAAATGAGATGTGAAAATATTTTTTTTATGGCAACTGGTGTTCTATAAGATGTTGCTCAGATCAGATCAGAGATCAGATTTTGATTTTTAAATTATCTAATTGTCCAACAGCCTTTGGAGCACGTTCTTAAAGAGCACTTTAAAATCAATAAAAATAGTCAAGTACATTGTTATATGACTGTCGACATTATACACTATAGGCATCTTTTCTATGTGGTCTCATTTTTCTCGATAGATCATTGGCCATGGTCGCAACCAAAATCTTAGCATAAGATAAACGTTGACCACTTATACGTACAATAAAGTAACTATTGAATGTCGACTGCGCTGTATAATGAGTAGTCTGTCGCCGCAGCTCTCTCTGACATACTTGCCAGAGGGAGCACGAGCGCGCTCCTCAATTTATTCAAAATAATAAAAAATTCATAAGCATCGTTCATAGCTCCTTTCATACGTATTTTTGTCTATTCCCATTTTCGAACTATAGCCTTATCCTTTAATTAGATTAACTAGATTCGTGAAATCATTGAAATTTAATAAAATTTCATGATTTGACAGAATAAAGAAAAATTCTTATGATATTTAGATATACTTATAAAAATGTCATATTCATTATGTTTTCCATTTTTCCTTTGCAGTTTCGAAACGTCGAAAATTTTCCTGAAATTCATTATGAAGACTATATACAACAATTTAAAAAAGGCTGTAGTTTAGAATATTTAGAAGTGATCGATGATGGCATTTATAAAAATTGTAGTAAGATGCTTAGTCGAAGTCCATTCAATAGAAAAAATAAATCGGTTATTAACGAATTGAAGGAACCATCGCAAGAAAACGAAAATGAGGGATGGAAGCATACCGCATCAATTGTAAATGAATTTTTTACAAACTATAAGATGGAAAGATTTTATATTCGAGATATCACCAATCCGCCAATGGGATATAGTAATATTTTAGGAGATATTCATTCAATCATAAGTTTAAATGACATTAACGCTGAGATGCCAGGCATTAACACATCCATGCATTACATCGGAATGGAAAATAGTTATACTTCAATGCATGAGGAAGACGGAGGGCTAAGCAGTATAAATATACTGAAAGATGGAGTCAAAATCTGGATAGTGGTACATTACCGATTCAGAGCTGAGTTGGAAAATAAAGTTTTTCAAGATATAAAGAAAAAAAAAGGGAACCGCATGCCTTCACGTAATGAAGCACAAGAATCTGCTAGTGACTCCAGCATTATTAGATGAGTGGGATATACCTTATACCATCGTCACACAAAAAAAAGGAGACATGTTCTTCATCAGAGCTGGAGCTTATCATGTAATAAATTCCACCAGAAATATAGCTGAGGCAATAAATTTTGGCTGTAATCATTGGAATGGCAGCTACGAGCCATTCGTTTGTAACTGCAATGATTCATGCAAAGTCAATGTCTATCAAGATAAGACAATCGTCACTACGTACGAAAAGGCCAAACAACTTCATAGTTGTTACAAGTGCTCAGAAGTTTTTGTCACGCAAACAAAATTAAGATTACACATCAAAACTTTACATGAAATAAATTTTAAATATGAATGCCAGTATTGTTCAAAAAAATTTGTTCATGTGTATCATCTTAATAGGCATGTAAAAATGCATACAAAACCTCGAAGTGAATGTCAAATTTGTAACAAACAAGTGGTGAGATTATCTGAGCACATGAGAAGTGCTCATCTTAAGCGTAAAACCTGTGGATTTCGTGAAAAAGAGTTTGCAGCAACATCCTACGAAAAGCACATCAAACTCTGTCAAAACAAAGGAAATGTAATCTGCATGATATGTGATAGAAAATTCAGTCAACCAAGATATCTAGCCCAACATCAAAAATAAAAACATCAAGTTATGATTGAAACGCAATAGACAGTAATGATTATTATATATTAAAAAGGATAAGTTTGTCTTAATTTTACTTGTTAACTTTTGAGTGACTTTGAAATTGAAAAATAAAAATAATAATAATGCATGAATTTTGATTTGGAAAAAAAATAATAACATGACTTTAAAACTAAAAATAATCCTGCATGACATAAAATATAAAAAGAAAAAATGATAATTATGAACTATTGCATGAATTATTAAAGAAAATACAGCGTAACTGAATTTAAGAAACAAAAATAGTAATTATGAATGATTGCATGGCTTTTGATATTGAAAAAAAACAAGTTCTTCCAATACTCGCGTAGTAAAAACATTTCATTTATTTTAAATTTTATAATTTGCTTTCATGAAAAACAGCACGATACGTATGATGGATATAATGAAATAAAATTTTTTTTTTGAAGAACATAAAGAATGCCATAAAATAATAATCAATAAACTGATGAATTTAAATAGACTCTGAAAAAAATGAATATGGAAACTATACATAAACGTCAAGTTTTTTAGTGATAAGCCATTAGTAACATTACTTTTTTACAGATAGCCCCATGATTAATGGTAATTTTTTCCAGATATCGATCGAGACCATTTTGTAATATGACAATAGATTATTGAATATTTATTTTCAGCTTAGGAAATGACCCATTGGCACATAGAAAATTCATCATCAGTTGGAGTTTAATAAATTCGGTACGAAATTTACTGGCTTACTTACTTGTTTCAAATACTAAAATTAAATTTTTTCAATATACTTTACAGATTCATTGAACCATGAGATAAAAGAAGGTAGAAAATGCTGTATTATAATTTGAACCAATATAGAACTTATGATGATAAATATAAATAAATTAAATATATATTGATTAAAACTTTTCAATAAAATAATAAATTGTCACCTTCCATAATCATCCACGTCATACTCGAAAACAACCTAGATAATTCAGGCAGGAGCTACACAAACTGTTCGTAAAGGCAAGAAAATGAGCGTTGAATAAAACGTAACTATCACCCGGATTACTCGAAATTAAAATCGGTAAAGGAAAACTCTGCCTGAACTTTCTACTTGTAATGAGAAAAAGAGTTAAGCCTGCATTGCAGTTTAGTATTTGCTATTTTAACTAAAAAATGAAAATTTTCATGTTGCTGACCAGTTGAACTTAGGGTCAGTTTTTTATTATTTTCTGTTATCAAGAATCAATAAATTGTAGACCTATAGCCTACCGCAGCGGGATATGCAGTGCCTCGTTTTCAAACCCATTCTTGTAAGATATGAAGCGGCTACGACGTCGAAAAGAAAATCCCAAAATTTTTTTAAATTTCATAGAATAGTCGAGTTATGACTAAAGATTACTCCAGGTCAGTTAAGTATTAATTTTCGATATAAAAAACGAATAAATAGTAGTATCTTAGCCTAACGCAGCGGGATATGCAGAGCCTCGTTTTTGATCCCGTTCTCGTAGGGTAAGGAGCGGCTACGACGTCGAAAAAAAAGTCCCAAAAATTTTTAAATTTCATAGAATAGTCGAGTTGTGACTAAAGATTACTTAAGATCAGTTAAGTAATTTTTCCTGCTATTAAAAATGAATAAATAGTAGTATCATAGCCTACCGGGACGGTATATGCAGCGTCTCTTTTTCGATCCTGTTCTTGCAGGATATGAAGTGGCTACGACATCGGAAACGAAGTCTCAACCATTTACAAAATTTGTAAAATAGTCGAGTTGTGACGATTGAGTACACAGGGCCAATTTAGTATAACTTCCGGCTATCAAAAATAGTTAAATTGAAGGGGTTTTGCCTACCGCAGCGAGATATGTAGCGCATTGGTTATAATCCCGGTCTGGTAGGGTATCTCATTTCATGTGTTAGGATGGTCTGCTACTACTCATAATTTTTCTTCTACATGTCGTAGCGTCTACTGTTTACTTAGTGTAATAGTTTGCAGCTGTCATAATCTACGTGTGTTTTTATAGTTTTGACTTTCATTTGACAGTACTATTGTCATCTTATTCAACACGGAGAAAAATGAATGGAACAAGTTATCCTCTCTTTTACATTTCAAAGAGGTTATGTTTTTTTTTGTTAACTTTACCTCTCAAGAATACTGGATTATTTTCATTTAATTTAAGGTAGATACTTTTGTTACATTATGACATCAGGAATAAACAATTGTTTTGCATGCACCATTTTTAACATTGGAATTTATTTAGCCTGTGAAAAATCTTCATTTTTACCTTACGGGAGACAACATAAGTCAATTTATAAGATTTAAATTTGCATGTTTCTTTGGCTTATATCGTCTATAAATGTCATTTCACAAATTTTGATGCATTATATAATGACAGCATGATTTGAAATAATGGAAGTAATTCAACAAATCAAATGTTTAAACAAGAGGCTATCACTGATCATGATGAAAAATTTATTGAAATCAAAAATTTATGAATAACGAATAATGCATGGACTAATGAAAAATTATAAAAATAATAATGCAATGATGGCAAACATAAAGCTATTAGTAATTTATAAACGTTTTTGATGAAATTGATTGGAAATAATGATTTGAAATAATAATTAATTTTAATGCATGAATAATTCGAATTATAATATAATGAATTTATAATAAAGAAAAGAAAATTAAAATTTATTTCTGAGAGCATGTAATGGCATGTCAGTCGTGATGAAAAATATAAAAATTTTATTTTGTTAAAAAATGAACATAACCTCATCTTCTATTCAGTTTTTTGTTTTCATCATATATAAATGTTTCGTCTTGAATTTAATTAGTAATCATGATGGAAATTGTTTTAATTTATTTGTAGGTCATTAATTTTCATATCTAGTTTGGTCTAGTTTGGTTGACATAAAAAAAATATGTATCACCACTAGTAGCGCCATTTATTGAGTTCATGAGTTGCAGAATATTAAATCGTTCAATAATAAAGTAGTACTGAGAGCGCCATCTGTTGTTTTTTTTAGCGATACATTTTTTTGAACTGTATTATCGACAGAGTACGGTACGCAACATATCGTGAGTCTGGCTTGGGCACCACCTTAAAATAATGATGCGCGTAAAACTGAAGCCAATCTATTCGGCCTCTGATTGGTCGACTGACTTTTGACTAGACTAGACAACTAAAGTCAGCGAGTGACCCCTACCGGCTGCGATTGAACCGTCACGAACCTTTCAAGGGTTAAGATCGCAATCATATATTATAATATCAGTATACATTTGACTCTAACATTCGGTAAGTTCATTGTTATTCTGAGCTAAAAATAATTTAATAGTAATAATTTATCCAATAATAATAATAATAATTTTGAAATATGTTTTTTTGTTACAGTTTATAGAAATTCACCCTAAAAAATGGATCGTCTCAGAAACAATTATACTTTCGATAGCCTACAAGACGGAGACAACGCGGGGTAAATATGCCTTCTTAAACAATATATTATTATTATATTATATAAAAAAAATTACAAATAATAGTAAATAATGTTATCTAATTTTTTGTAGAGACGTAATTGGCTACATATGCGAAATTCACCAAACTAAGGACGTTGGCCAGAGAAATGAGTACAAATTATTCAAATTCATTTTTAATAGCGGCTGTAATTAACGATTAATCTGCTTGATTTGGGAAGACCAACTGATTAATCGTTGGTTACCAATTACAGAGCTTCATAAGGTAACATTAACTATGATTTTTTTTAACAAAGTCAATATTTATAACAAATTATATATTATATATATTAACTATTGTTTAAATTTTTAAATTATTGTTTAATTATTTAATTATGTTTCAGATTGTCCACATAACTGGTGGAAGCGTTCGGAGCCAGCTGTTGCCTGTGAGAGATCATTTCGTGCCATTCAATCTAACTGTGCGATGGCACACATCAATTAACTTCATTGGTCACTATGACCAATTGCCATTGTTCCAACATCCTCCTGAACCAAGAGAGGTGGTGCTTGAGGACATTATGGATGCCAATGGAATCATTCGTAAGTAATTTTTATATAATATATAAATATAATTTTTTAATTAATTATATACACTTAATTTTTATAATTTGATTGTTGAATGTTTTACAGTATAAGAGGCTACATCAAAGATCAAGTTGTACCTGTGCATAATAGGTATGGGGATGGTACCTATGGTTTGGTACAATTACAGATGGGCGATTCAAAATACCTGTAATTGTATCTGAATACGCTCCTATTCATTTCCAGCGGACTACACCAGTGATTGCTGAAGGACACTTAGGTCATGACAGTAAGTTATAATTTCATCATTGTAAATTAAATTGAAGTTCTACCTCTAAAATTTTGAAAAGAGATATTATAAATTATGTTTATGTTAAATTTTGTTTTCAAATCCATGTAAATAATTTGCAGAGACTCTACTGCAATTCAAAGAGACCACAGCAGGATACAGTGTAGTATCGCTACGTTTGCTCAGTGGAGCAAGAAGGCCAAATAGACACAATTGAGTGTTCACTTAACGAGTTAGTTTGACACTTTAGTTTATACTTTACATTCATCATTTTAATTTCACTTTTAAACTCTATAGTTTATTACTTTTCATTCTTATATTAATATTATGATACAATGACACTAACTAATTTCAGTGATGATTGTAATTTTGTATTTGTGATGATAGTTTCAGTGTAAAATAAACAATATAATAATTTTATATTTCCTCAAATATTCATTAAACAATAAAATTCTACATTATGGTCACTTATTCACACCTGCCCAGTCTTAATTCATCAAATTTGTAAGTGTATAAAAAAATAAGAAGGCTAAAGTGTTTTGTTTTTCAAAAACATTGTTTAAAGAAAATTCATATTTATATTTAGAGTTTTAGGACTATTGTGTTTTATGGATTGGCACTTGAACGCAAATGTGAGAAAGAAAAAAGGTACCGACAGGTGATTTATATGTTCCAGACCAATTATGTTGTACATTTTTGTTGGAGTTGATGTTGAATCGCGAGCAATTTGAGTGGAGCAGGATATAAATAAAGTGGAAGCACTGATTATATATAGAGACACAATGAAACTTTATTATATATACTCTATGACTCTATTCTCGAATGTGGTTACATCTATATATTTATGCGTTTAGCTAACAAAAGAAACAAAAGGGTATGTAGTGCTCGAGGCAAACAATGTGTAGGCAGCTGAGGCTGGATTACAAGTGAGGCGCCGCAGCCGGACAGGCGGAGACATGCGCGTAGGATGTGCGCCGCATCAATCACGTATCTACGCGCTTGCTTCGCCTGGGGGAACACAGGGAGGTGAGAGGACCCCGCGCTGATTGCGCTGTTGAGAAAGGCTCTCCCAACAATTTTGAATTGGAATATAATGCTGAATGATTATGTGTCAATCATACAGGCCCCCTTTTGTCCTGATCACTTAATAATTACATTCAACTTTGAAAAAAACATCATTATTAGAGCTTTCATATAAATCAAATATTGATCATAACAATCATCTTTCATTTTATAATTCTCATGTATTGAAATTGCAAGTAAAAATATATGTAATAATAACTTGAAACATTCATCGCACCTGGTAAATAAGTTAATGTACTTATTTAAATAAATCATTAGAAGTACATTTTTTTATTGAGTTTATTACTCATACTACCTGAAAATAATTGGAAAATTAGATTTTATTTAATATTCATGTATTGTTGCAAGTTTGTTAAACAATTTTACAGTAAAATTGTGTAAATTTTTCTATGGGCAAGTATTGATGTTAAATGATACATTAACAGGACTAGCATAACTTGCCAGGATTACTCTCCTCAAACATTTCAAAACATTCCCAATTAATTTTCATTAGTTCCTCATTTGTACTTTATTGTTAAGAATATTCCCTTATCATTAATTCTTTGTTTGAAATGACCATTTTATTAGTAATCCATATTAATTGAATGACATTAACATTCAATTTTTAATGTATCATCAAGTCGTTGTCAAAGCCTTCCTCATTTGGAAATGTAATGATTAAATTAAAAAACGAAGCATTTTAAAACGGCTCTTTGATTGGTTGACGCGGTGTGATTTGAATACGTATCTAGATGGGTTGTCTGCAACAGTGTTCAATTGTGACTTGAGAAATCTGCACGCGAATTATACGAAAGTAGCGGCATCTGCATCGGAAGTGAAATCAAAGAAATTATGCACATAATCGTCCTTTTTGCCTCTAGCTGTTGGAGCGTTAACATCTGAAGACTGGAGTTTCATATAACAATTAGTCGTTATCATCTAAAATCTTCCAAGATTTCTACGCAATCGAATTCCTCAATTTAATACTATCATTCGGTAAGTGTATTATCATTGTAGATCCTAATATTTTTCATTTTCCTACATTTTAATAGATAGAAATAATAACATTTTGAACAATGTTTTTTTGTTACAGGTTAACCTAACCATGGATCTATCAGAGAACAGTACGTTTGACCATTTAGTGGACTGAGACCAGACGGCGGAAGTAGAATAATTTTTTAAACAATAGAGAAAACTAATTAATATTTTTTATTATCATTTGTACGTGATATATATGAATAAAATTAAGTATTATGATTTTTGATTTTGAACAGAGAAATCATTTTGGCTACGTTTGTGAAATTTATGGAACCTCCATAGTTGGCCAAAATAAGAAGTATAGTTTGTATAAATTCGTTTTGAATAATGGATCAAACAAGAAGCTGATGGTCTGCATCTGGGATGATCCGCTCATTAATCGCCACTCACCAAATATTAAAATAAATGAGGTAAATTTTAAATCATATTTCTGAATTTAATTATATTCTTAATATTATAGTTAATTAATTGCATGCAAATACTTTGTTTTTTTTTAGATTATGCATATCGATGGAGGCCAAGTTAAATCAGCACAAATGACTATCGCAAAGGAGAGTCAGAATTTTGTGCCTTTTGACTTAATCATCCAGAAGACCACCATTGTCGAATACTTAGGCAGGTACGAAACCCAAAAGACTGGAGAAAACGATGAAAAACCAGCTCAAGAAATTCTTTTTGAAGACGTTATGCAAGCTGATGGACCCATAAGTAAGTATTTCTACACGAATATTTCATGCATCAATTTCAGTAATGAAATATGTTGCAATAAATTCAATTATTTATTTTATATAATTTTAACTCATTATTTACAGTCGTCAAAGGATTCATTAATACTAAATTTGCCCTAGTACCAAGCAAATTTGGCGGTAGCACTTATGGATGTGGGTCTATTACTGATGGTAATTATAAGATAACAATTCAAGTTGCATCTTATACAAATATTGACTTTGACAAGGGTACACCAGTTACCGTAGAAGGAGAATTGAAAAATAGGAAGATGAGATTTTATTTATACAGTCATGTATTGTTGCAAGTTTGTTAAACAATTTACAGTAAATAGTGTAAAAAATTTCCCTATGTTCATTAAGATGAACTGGGATTTTTAAAATTCTTTAAATAATTGATAATTTCATGAAATCATGAAACATATTTAAAAGCATAATGTTCATGGTATACCTAATGTGATTTTAGGCTGTTTATATAATTTGTGCAGTGTTAATAGTTTATTAACCATAAACATTATTCATTGTTGTTAAAGTAAAGTTCATGGGCATAACATTTTTCTATACCATAGAATTGAAAATTAAAGATCGATCGCAGATCGCTCACATACAAGTTTTATCCTGATGTTGATCTGAGACCGGAGTATTACGTTATGAAAGTTAACCTCATTATTAACGCTGCATCCGAATAGGAAGAATATCCTAAATTATCATTCATTGACTGAAATAACCGTTGTATTATTGTACTACATCCTTTACAAATAATCAAGTTACATAAACATTCATCATTTATTTAAGGGGGGAAAGGTACCTTAAACCTGCATTTAAAAAAAATTCATTAAAAATTGCGAAAAATAATTTTTTTGGACTCTACAGATAAAACTCTGCTTTTTTCACTCTTTTTCCAAAGTTTTTCACTCTGGAATATGAAAATTGAGGTCCCAGATCCTATAGAACCCTCCTCGATGAAGCAAGCCCACAGACATGAGAGGTACACCTGTGCCGTAGGATCCAGCTAAAACCGATCATTCAATCATGGTCATTGGGGTGTCATTTTGTTCAGTAGATGTTTGGTTACAAACGCAAGCACTTTCAGATATTTTAATTAATTATACACAATTTGACAGCTATATATACATTTTTCATTAATATAATAAGATAAAATGACAGATTATGCTAGCATATGGTCTGAAAAAAGTGCAAATTTAGTCCAATACCTTTGAAAGTGCTTGCGTTTGTAGCTATTGTTATGTAGAACAACTCCTGAAAGTTTCAGTTCAGCTCAATTGCTCAAACGGTTCACATTAAAAGTTACGGCATGCAAGCAATTTTTAGATGAAACGTAACTGCCCAAGAGTTGAATAAAACAAAAATACACCAATATAGTCATAATGATACTCTCATGTCACTGAGGCTGCTTTAAACTTTTTGGACAATAAAAACAGTAATTCAACTTGAATTTTCAACATATTGGACCCACAAGAACAATGTTCAATTACCCAGACAGCCAAACAAAGTCAAATGCGACAATTTCATTTTTTAATTTGTACTAAAATGTTAGTATACGTTAATATGGGTTTTATATGGAAACTAGTAACTAAGTTGATTATGTCTAAATCAACTTTTTACACAAATATGCACAATCTCACATTAGAACTTGAACCCAGTCCTCTACCTATTCACTAACATCATAAAATCACTGGATCTATAATTGGAAATAAAATCACTCAAAATTGATCAATTATCACTAATCTTGTTTATCACATGCAACATACAATTATACATGACACAGTCATATACAAATACATAATTTACAGTGACATACATATACACTGATGTATATATGTCAATTTACTTATGTACACTGTATTTCTTGAATTTGACCTGCTAAAAATGTCACATTTTCATAAAAAGCTATTGAAACTTCTTCATAGCTTCATTATGAAACACTATGTTGAGTTGCAAAGATACAATTGCACTCTACATATACTTTTTTTCACTTTCAAAAAAAATGTAATTATTAGCCATTGGAAAATCAAGAAGCAGTCAGCAGACTGTTGTTGACATTTGATCCGGGCTCGCGCACAAAACTAAGAGAGACAGAAGATATACCGAAAGCCACGTGCTGCGAGTGGTGGCGTTACTGTACATCTATACCAATGTAAACAACAAATTTCTACTGGATGTATTATAACCAAAGAATAAAATGAGTACCACTAGATGGCGCTACCGACTTATGAAAGTCCGGAGATTCATGAAAGAACGGCAATGTTTTTTTTGAGTTGTTTTATTCACTTTTCCTGTAATAATCATAAAAGTATCGGTACTAAATAGGCTGTACCTCACGGTAAAGTTAAAATTTAAAAATTCTGATCACGGCACTGGAAAGCTGAGGAAAAATCCTATCGAAAAGGTCAATAAAAAAAAATTTTTTTTGTTGAGATTTTAGGTACCTTTCCCCCCTTAAGTGAGTAAGTGAAGTGACTTTGTATAATCAATGTCTGATGTGTACCTAAAACTCACATTTGGTACATTGCATTTTTTCCAATTAACTGGCTACTTGGTAAGTGTGTAATTGCATTGTTGTTTTATTAAAAGTCATTACACTAAATAATAATCAATGTGTTAGTATAGAAAGACTTTTCTTTTAAGATGTAATATGTAAAAATTGTAATTTTATCACTAAACTCAGTGAATTATTAGTCGACTTAGAGTACACTAAATAAGTAATTATTATTTTCAAGTAGTTCTATGAAGGTAGTTATATGATTTTTTGATTTGTAACCAGTTATAATTCAAATGTTAGTCTAAAAATATATAATATACTTGATACTCCCATAGTAACTGGTAAAAATACGTAAACTTTCCTATCCATTGACATCATTTATTGAACAATTTTATCAGTGATCAAAAAAAAATATTGCAACAAAGAGCATATTAAAAAATAATTATTATGAAAATTATACCCCCCTATGTCCAGTCCTAATGGAACTATAGAGCTCCAAAATTGGATTTTTATTATTTCAATTTAATTCTGCTTTTTCTGAGGATGAGAATGAAAAAATATTAGAATCATAATTTTTCATGTAAAATTGCATAAACAATATAGATATATTGTCAAATGTCATGGTTATATTTTCAGTACTCCTTCAATTGCAAAATAGCATAAAAATACTGAAATAAAGTTGTTCGTTACCAATAATCAACCTAGAATTATAATATTCTATAACGATAACTCATATTTTTCATCTTTAGACTATTATTGAATTGTCTTTGATGGTCAACTAAACGACATTTATTTATTTTTAACTTTTATTCTGTTTTTCATTATTAGTAAATCTTCAGGTAACAAGCATGATTTTTGACAGCAAATCTGACATAAGTAAATTTTATTTACAAATCAAACTTCATATAATAAATTCATGTTTAACAATTTTTTCATCTTCACCCTATAGAAGTAGTGTAAAATATAAAAAATGAAAATCTAGCTTTGTGCCTCTTTACATTCATAAAGTATGGACAGAGGGTTAACATTTTTAGGATTTTCATATTTCTATGTACTCTGCAAGAGTACATACGTTTAGTCGCACTTATATATTATACTTAATTTATCTGAATCCCATGCTTTTACTTGGTTAATCAATATTCTATGAATTATCTGTTGGTAATTAAGCAAAAAACACAAAGATAAATTTCACTTTTTGTAGTAATTGTGTATTGTTCCATGTTTTAAGGATGTTGAAATATTTTTCTGATGTTTTTTTCACTTTGCAAAGAGTGTATACAATCTTTGTTTAATTCAGCCAGTGCGTTGAGTGAAGTTTTTTTTAAATTAAAATTTACTCCTATTGTCACATTAGTAGAAGTACTTTAGCTACTGCCTTGGATGAGAATTTGACATTTTATATAAAAGTAGATGATATTTTGTTCTAAATATAAAAGTGAACTTTTAAAATTACGTTTTTAGTTAATTTATTTACAAACAAACAATAATTAAATTGATCTATATTTTGATTTTTAGCAAAAAACTGAAAAAGACACTAAAGTGGAAGGCTTCCATTTGTGACAATAGATCTTGAGTGCCTGTGTACATTTCATCCATTGTTATCCTACGTCAGTAAAACTTCTTCGAAAAACTGCAGTGTATAGTAAGGTATGATATTTAATCTTCGCATTTATTTTAAATCAAAATCAAACTTATCATTCCTTCATTTTTTGGTAATTTAAAAAAACACAAATATAAATTTTACTTTTTGTTGTAATTGTGTATTGTTCCATGTTTTAAGGATGTTGAAATATTTTTCTGAAATTTTTTACACTTAGCAAAAAGAGTATAAAATATTTGTTTAATATATCATGTTCATTGAGTGCAGGTTTTTTGTTAAATTAAAATTTACGTATATTGTACATTAATAGAAATACTTTTGGCTACTGCTTTAGATTAGAAGTGAAATTTGATTAAAAGTAAATAATATTTTGTCTAAATAAAAGTGAACCTTTAAAATTACGTTTTTATTTAATTTATTTACACAGAAACAATAATTAAATTTATCTGTATTTTGATTTTTAGCAAAAACTGAAGAAGATACCAAAGTGGAGGGCTTCCATTTGTAACTATAGTTCTCGAGTGCCTGTGTACATTTCATCCTTTGTTGTTTAGTAGAACTGCTTCATTGAAAAACTGCAGTGTATAGTAAGGTATGATATTTAATCTTCGCATTTATTTTAAATGATATCAAACTTATCATTTATTTTACAACTTCATTCATAAAAGTTATTTTATTTTTGTTTCAGGTGCTAATGGAAGATTTAGTGTGAAAAATACTTATTAGTATAAAATTGAATTACTTTTAATATATATATATATATATATATATATATATATATATTATATGAACACTGAATAATAATAAATATTTTCAAAATATTAATATATTCTTTATATATGTATACGTACATTATAGAAATCAATAAATATACAATATTTTTTACTGTAATATACCACTTAATATTACCTAATAAACAAGTACCTAAATTAACTATAAACAACTACCAAAATCAACCATAAACTATTTACGAAAAAATCCTAAAATCTTATCAACTCAAATCTGACATATGAAATCTAATACTAATAACTATTACCAAAAACCTTGAACTACTACGAGCCAAACTAAAAAGCAACCACAATAAAAAAAAATTTTCGTTTAAACAGAAAACGTACTGAACACTCTTGAAAGCTTATAAAAAATCAAAACATTTGTCACAACCATTCCCAACCAGTCCATTTGTTACCCACTTGTTTTTTCGAGAGATAATTTTCAGCTACAGCTAAAGCCATTTCTTTCGACCCAATATTTTTTCCACTGTTAGATGAATTATAGATTACAAGCGCATTAGTTAGGGAAGACTGAATGAGCCGTAGAAACATTGGCCACGTCCATTTCTTGGCTCTGATACACGGCATCAAATTGCTGCAATGTGCGTCACATATCTACACCACCCATGAACTCATTGTAGAGAGTAATTGCCCTGGGAAATGAAATTTCTTCTCTACCTTGGGAACTTCTCGAATATCTTTTAACTGTGGATAATGGCTCAATACCTGCTGCTGTGGAAAGTATGGAGACAGGTTTGGAATCCATAACCGTGACAAAATTCAAACCACTATTTTCCTCGTGTTTAACAGAAATAGTACCTCTTACAGATTTTTTACCCAACTCATTATCAACCTTTACTCGATTCTTCCTAACAGTTCCTGTAGCTTTCAAGCCAACTGGATTCAAATGAACCATTAGGTCAGGACTAGTAAAGAAGTTGTCGAAGTATAAATGATATTGCGACAATTTGCGGCGGCTAATAACAGAAGTAAGTAATTTCTGAACCATCATCAAAACAACGTGACTTCCTAGGGCGCATTTAACTAGTTTTGCTTTTTTATCTGATGAGTAGATATTCGAACCTTTGCCACAGTAAATATCGCATTCAAAAAGGTACCCGGAAGGGTTACAAATACCCCACATTTTTATCCCAAAACGTTCAGGTTTGTTTTGAATGAATTGCTGCAAAATGGTTCTTCCATGGAATTTAACCATCATCTCGTCTATAGATAAAGCGGTAGAGAAGAAGCCGAATTGCAAAATATTTTTTTTAAAAATTTCAAAAATCTTCTTTACCCTCCAAGCTCTGTCATCCGAACTTTTGTCCTCAGATTTCGAAAATTTGATTTTAGATTTGATTTCTAAAAACTTATTACGGCTCATCGCTTTAGCTATTGCAGGACATCCTAACAACTCGTGTCGGGACCAGTAGTCCTTTTGAGATTTCTTTTCATTGAGAATAGATGTAATGATTATCCCTACGAAAATATCCAAATCATTCAAGGTCAACTCATAGCCATTCTCGCGAGTACTTTCAATGATATAATTTTTAATTTCGAGGGAAAAAAAAAGTTCAAATATTTCTACGAAAGAGGAGTTATAAATAAATTTTTTGGTCTGATCAGGTAATAAATTTTCATTAGCAAGATCATAATTGTGTGGTATTTCACCATTTTTCCACTTATATTTATGATCAGGCTCTAATTTCGATTGATTTTCTTCATAATTATTCAAAATTTTACTATAACTCACTATTCGAATATTTTCCGATTGATCAGGAAGATTTTCTGAATCCGAGCAATCATCAGAATCATCGGAATCATCATCCTGAGGAATAACAAACGCGTCGCAACTCCCATTTTCATTTTCTTCAACTTCCACATTTTGAATGTAAGAAGTTTTTCGGCGCTTTGCCATAGAATGCGACATTTCGAAAAGTTCTTGAAATAATTTTTTCGGGCAATACCAAGTAGTTATTAATGATAAGGGCAGATAATGAACACTAGAAAAACAATTTTCACTTGCTTAAATATATTTATTAACATTTAATTTGTATGTATTAAATACACCTGATGCCCACTGGCACGCTTCACATACGCAAGTCAGTATTCACCTCATTGAGCGGTGAGCTTGTTAAGAGAGTCATCTGTTGGTGAAACTCATAATCATACATTGGAATTTCAACACTCCCTCGCAATGTATGATTAGTAGAATAATCAAAATTGAAGTAAGATTATAATATAAAGAATATAAAAATTATAATATGATTATGAATTTAGTAATTGTAACGAAGCAGGGCATTTTTTAATACCCATATTAAAAATACAATATTGATGTTTAATTTTGCCAAGTGGCTTAGTCATGACATCTGCTATCATTTCTTCAGTTGGCATATATGATAGTTCGAACAATTTTTTTCAAAGCGTCCCTGATGAAGTGATAGCGTAGGTCAATATGCTTCGATCTCGCATGAAACATACTATTGTGAGCTAATTGCTGTGCGCTTTGATTATCATTGAATATTTTTAGTTTTGGAACTAGTCCAAGTTCTGATAATAAATTTTTTAAAAATATCAATTCTTTACAAGTTTCAGATAATGCCATATATTCTGCTTCTGCAGAAGATAAAGCTACGGTTTTTTGTTTCTGTGTCTTCCAAGTTATTATTGAATTATTTAGCTTAAAAAGATAACCTGTGAATGATTTCCGGTCAAGAGCATTTGAACCCCAGTCTGCATCTACAAATCCCGTTATATTAAAATCGCCTTTACTATATACCAAACATAAATCAATCGTATTTTTTAGATATTTTACTATTCTCTTCGCGGAATTCCAATGCTCTTTACCATAGCTTGTATTAAACTGAGAAAGAAATACTACACTGTGCATGATGTCCGGACGAGTTGCTACAGCTAGATACACTAGACCTACTTTAATTCTGTCCGGTCCACCTAGTAGTGGAACGTGTATAAGCATAGGAATTCCGGCGTTCCAGCGGACAGAATTAAAGTAGGTCTAGTGTACATTAAACTTCCTATTAACTCTTGGTATGGTAGTTTTAGATTTAGTTTCAATTGATCTTTTCTTAAGGTATACAATAAACTTTTGTCCGATGGAGTTGTACATAGTTTTGAATTAATTAGATTAAATTTTTCTATTATTTTATTTATATGTTTTCTTTGTGAAATGAGAATAGAATCATTCATTCGCGTAATCTCTATACCTACACAATATTTAGCTTCTCCTATATCTTTGATATCAATTTCTGATTTTAGTCCTAGTTTTATTTCATTCAATCTTTTTTCACTATTATAGGCAATTAGCATATCATCTACGTATAATATAACGAGAATCGTATAGCTTTTATTAATATCGTAGTACAGGCAAGGTTCGGACTTGGACGAATTTAAATTAATGTTTTTAGTATTTTATCAATTTTTATGTTCCATACTCTGCTGGCTTGCTTTAAACCATATAGCGATTTTCTTAACAAACAAACTTGATTACTTGATTTTTGTATATCTTTTAGCATTTCTTTGGCTTTTGCATGGATACTATAATATTTATCATTTTCTAATATATATTCTAGGAATAATTTAAAGGTTTTTGGAATTTTCATATAAACCTTTTCATTTAGGTCACCATGCAAGAAAGTACTAGTTATGTCTAGTTGATACAACTTAAGATTAAATTGAGCTGCTAATGCAATTAATATTCGAAATGAATCTAATCAGCTACTGGTGAAAAAGTTTGCAGATAATCAATTCCAAAAATTTGTCCAAATCCCCTTGCCACTAACCTGGCTTTTCTAATAGTTATATTGCCATTTACATCAGTTTTATTAGTAAGTACTAACTTTGAGTCTATAATATTACCTTGTTTTGGGCGATTTACAATTTCAAAAGTATTATTTTTTAATATTGTCCTACTTCATCGCATATGGACTTCTTCCATTCTTCTTTATAGTTTCCATTAAGAGCTTCTTGATAATCGACACTGGCGAAATTTGCTTGTTCTTCGAACACATCTTCTTCGGCATCTTCAAAGAAAGAATTAGAGTCAATTTCTTCTTTGGCTTGCTCACTATGATGCTCTATATCAATGGATTGGCTACGACCTTCATGCAGGAGAATATCTCTTGATTCGTGATTACTTTCTTCTGATTGAATAGGTACGGAATTGTATCTTTTTCTAGGTCGCCCTCGTCGTCCTGTTTTTATTAATGTTGGTCTACCTCGTAATCGTTTTTCATTAATAACTACTTGATTTTCATGTTGTGTAGTAAGTTCTTCACATTGAGCTTTTGAATTTTGATTTGATATTTCGATTTCTATCTCGCACTTATTATTATTTTCAATTGTTTTTAGAGTTTCATTTGAGTTTCCGTTATATGTAAAGTCATCGATAGCCTTATGTTTTTCTTTCAAGACTATTAGTTTTTCATCGACAATTTTTATGTCTCGCGATATTAACACTTTTTTCATGCTTGGTATCCAAACTCTAAATGCTTTATTAGTTTCTGAGTATCCAACAAATCTTCCTTCATCAGATTTTGGTGCAAGTTTAGGTTTTTGTGCTTTATTTAAAACAAATACTTTAGCACCAAAAGATATAAGATGTTTCAGCGATGGTGGTTTTCCAAACCATTTTTCATAAGGAATATCGCCATTTAAGCCCATAGGTGGACACCTGTTTCTTATGTAATTCGCTGTCATTAACGCTTCTCCCCAAAATGATAGCGATAAGCCGGATTCAGTTAACATACACCTGACCGCCTCAATTAGGGTTCTATTCTTTCTTTCAGCAAGCCCATTTTGCTCTGGCGTTCTTGGAGCTGACAATCTTCTTTGTATTCCTGAAGTGTTTAGATAGTTTTCCATTTTCTCATTGCAGTATTCACCACCATTGTCTGATCGTAGATATTTAATTTTTCGATCAAAGTGGTTTTCTGACATGCTCTTGAAATGAAGGAAGTGCTTAAAAACTTCATCTTTGCTCTTCATTAAATATACTGTACAGTCAGAAAAATTGTCAATAAATGTTACAAAGTATTTTGCTCCTCCAATTGTTGATACGTTAAATGGTCCACATACGTCGGAATGTATTATCTGTAGTGGCTCTTCACATCGTGTACTGGTATGATTGAAAGGAGTCTTTGTCTGTTTGCCAATAGCACACGTATCACAATCTGAAACTGATTCTTTTTTACTAAATGTTATATTAGCTGTCTGCAACATAAGTTTTCTTAGACTTTTTTCATTTAAATGTGCCATTCTGCTATGCCATAATTTCAAGTTGGAATTTTCTACATTATCTTTTACATGTTGTGCGAATTCTTTTTCAATTTCATTTTTTCTTAAGTAGTATAGATTTCCTATTCTATCCGCTATTAATTTAACTTCATTATTTTCATTATTCTTTACAATAGCAATATTTTTTCTAAAGATTACTGTATTATCATTGTCTACTATTTTTGATACTGATAATAGATTAGCTCGCAAATCTGGTGCATATAATGCATTTTCTAACTTCACATTTTTACTTGTATTATTGGTGTTTATATTTAATCTCACAGTTCCTTTTCCTTTTATATCTGTCATACTTGTGCTTGCCAAATTCAAATTTTCTTTAATTTCTGATAATTGCACAAAATTGTTGCTATCGTTACACAAGTGAGAGGTACTTCCATTATCCAAATCCATTTTTTATTCATTCCATTGGCATTTTCAATATGGTCTGAATCACCAACAAAAGCAAAGAAAGCGTCATCTTCTATATCATCTTCTACCATATTGCATTATTATTATTTACTGGATATTTTGATCTGCAATGAGGTGCTATGTGACCTTTTTTGTTGCATCTGTAACAAATTGCACTTGCAAATTTGTTATAATTTTTCATTTTATTATTTTTGAACTTAGAATTTTCTCCCAAATATTCATTTTTCTCTTTGATGTAACTTTGATTGTGTGTAGATGCTATCATTGCACTTGTTTCTGGATTTGTATTTCTTGCATTATATTCTTCTAGAATTTTTACTTTTAGTGCTTCAGCTGAGGGAAGTTCATCTCTTGTCTCAATAGCACACCTGAAGTTCTCAAACGAAGCTGGCAAACTGTACAGCATTATAATAGAAAAAAAGTCTTCATTGATTTCTATATTTAAATCAGCCAATTTATCTTTGATCTCAAAAAATTTGTTTAAATGAGTTGTAACATCATCACCTTCACTCATTTTCTTTAATGTAAGTTGTTATACTGTAAGGGCTCTGATGAAGCAAGCACGGGAAATACCATTACTTATGAAATTCAAGTTCAAAAGAAAAGTATAGCAATAAAATGGTTCCAGCAAATTTGAGTAGAAGAATATGTCCCCGAATGAGGAAATGTACATGGACATGTAGAATTATGCGATTAGTGCAAAACAATAACTTTCGGCATTTTTAACTTGGAAATGAAGGGGTTTAGGAAAAAATTTTATGGAACAAAAAGTGCTTAGAAATGTTCAATGAACACGTGTGAATTTTTTCAGAATTTTCAAAGCAATTTTTAGATTTTTAGATTTTTGGATATTGTCTGAAAATCCGAAAATCCAAAAATTGCTTCGAAAATTCTGAAAAAATTCACACGTGTTCATTGAACATTTCTAAGCACTTTTTGTTCCGTAAAATTTTTTCCTAAACCCCTTCATTTTCGCCTTAAAATTCCTGAAGTCTTATCTCACCTTTTTGCATTGCGACGGGCATTTTGTGTGCCTAAATATTTAAATCTCATAAAAAAACACCGGGAGCTTATAGATTGGATGTCCATGACACGCTGTTTGGAGGAAATCCGGGAGATTTCAATGAATTTCCTGGTGAAAATTTTAAGAAACCAGAATTTTTTTTTTTTTCAAAATCACGTTTTTTTTCATTAAATTGTTAATAACTTTTTAATTACTCATTTATTGAAAATTCTGAGGTCAGAATCGGAAAAGTGATTTAATTTCGCATCGAAATTGGTCCGTCTCATATTTTTCAGACCTTATTTTCACCAAAAATACAGCGGCTGAAGCGAGCAGCCAAAATGATGACATTTGGGACTTAATGGGTTGAAGAAAATTATTTTTTATCAACTGTTCTCGCCTACTATTAAACGTCATACTTTTTTACCTGAAAACACAGGAAAAAACTATTTATTGCGTTTTTAGTGTAAGATGAATACAAAGTTGTACACGTCGAAGGACTTTTCTACTGATACGAAATCGCGCGTGCCTGGGTAACACACTTTTATTAGAAAAATTGTTTTGTATCAACTGTTTTAGACTACAATAAAACGTCATTCTTTTTTACCTGACAACACAGAAAAAAACTATTCATTGCGTTTTTCGTTTCAGATGAATAGAAAGTTGTACACATCGATGAACTATCCTAGTGATACGAAATCGCGCGTGCCTGTGTATAACACTTTGATTGGTAAAATGGTTTAGTATCAACTGTTATCGCGTACATTTAAACGTTATACTTTTGAACCTGACAACACAGAAAAAAACTATTCATTGCGTTTTTCGTGTCAGATGAATAAAAAGTTGTACACGTCGATGAACTATCCTACTGATACGAAATCGCGCGTGCCTAAGTAACACACTTTTATTAGAGAAAATTATTTTGTATCAACTGTTCTCGTCTACTATTAAACGTCATACTTTTTTATCTGACAACACAGAAAAAAACTATTTATTGCGTTTTTAGTGTAAGATGAATAAAAGTTGTACACGTCGATGAACTATCCTACTGATACGAAATCGCGCGTGCCTGCGTAACACACTTTTATTAAAAAATTATTTTGTATCAACTGTTCTCGTCTACTATTAAACGTCATACTTTTTTACCTGACACACAAAAAAAAACTCATTGGGTGCGTTCGCAGTGGCGATAAATTCCGAAAAAACGGCGATGCAGCGAGACTGACGGAAAGTCTAAACGGTCTGCCTCGAAATTTGATAGGATCACATAACAAATTTTTAGATCCCTTAGTTACTGCAACCACCGAGGAGGTTCTGCTTTCCTGATACATGAGGCGATCAGTCAGCTCCATCATCGGTCAATTTCTACGACACATTTCCGAGCCGACCAATTTTACATCGCTCTACTCACCCGATGATCATGATTTCCTAATCCTGAGTCACCCGTACATCGATGCAAGCACCGGCGTTAACACCGGCGTTAGCACCAGTGTTAGCACCGGTATTTATCTCGGTATATATCCCGGTATATATCCCGGTATATATCCCGGTGTTTATCCCGGTGTTTATCCCGGCATCGACCCCGGTATCGATCCCGGCATCGTATCGAGTTATATACCGCGTAACGCGCGTTCATTTATTTCAGTTTACTCGATCATGCGCGAGATATTAGTGGAACAAAGTTCGATCTTTTTTTTTTGTAATCTCGATGATTGAGATTCGAGATCCTCACACCAGAGGTTAGCTATATATTTATGTAAGCGACATGTCTGCAGACGACTTGTTCGAGCTTGGATGGATCTTGCTCAAATGTCAAAAGTTTCCAGCTCAGCCCACAGTGACTTTAGAGAAAATTTCAAATGAGGTTTTTTTCTGGATTTTGTCCAAATTTTCAGAAAAAAATTACTAGAAAAGGATCCAAGCACTTTATGAGATTGACACTATAGATTAGAGTGTGTAGGATAAAACTGAAACCGAATTCTAGTTCAATCAAGTCCCAATAATTCATCCTGTAGAGCCTCCCTAGAGTCTAAGATTGTTGTCTAATAACTTATAGAGTATTGTAATGGTTTTCAAGAGTAAATAAGAGGCACAATAAGTTCAAGCGTATTGTGAAATTCACCAACAATATGGAAAATAGTATTATGTATTCTAGGTGCATTGGAAATGTTTTGTTCAGGGTAGAGTAAAATGAGTAAATTTAAATTTAAATTGTATAAAAATAAAGACATGTTAATAAGACACAGTTTCAACTAATCTTCAGGCCATTCGCCAAAGTGCCCCAGGCTGAAACCTGAAAATGAAACTATTTTCTCCCCAACGGAAATTTTTCTCCTGATAAAGTTTTATAAAGTCTTTAAAAGTCTTTATAAGTCTTATAAATGTACGAAATTCGTACACCTGACTAATCATTTTAAAGAGTTAATAACAGTTTTTAAAAATTCATAAGACCTTGTGGAAACTAGATTTTTTGGGAAAAGTGTTAAGTTTTTTTTCATTTATTTTTTTTTATGTATGTTCATATGGTTACCCCTATAGTTGTTTCACCATGATTTTTGGTGAGCGTTGATACTAATCAAAACGTTTTAAACTATTAAAAACTTTTATCAACACTTGATAACTCTTCAAAACTCTTTATAACTCTTTAAAACAATTAAAATTACTTGTAAAAATTTTTTAAATTTTTTTTCTGAACATTTTAGAAACCCAATATCAGGTTTCAAATAAATTTATAAAAAAATTTTATATCAATTGAAACTCATAAAGTTTTATTAAAACTTAAAATCATGGTACGAAATCCGGACATTTGTAAGAATTTTAAAGACTTATTCAGACTTTTAAAGAGTTTTTAAGAGTTTTTAAGAGTTTCTAAAGACTTAGTGAGGTGATCAATTTCCGTAGGGGCTGTCAGTTACGCTATTGACCAAAGTAAATTTTCAGTCAATTTTAATTTTTTTCATTACTGTCAGTAATTTTTAATATCTTTTACCAAGTAAGAGTCTACTCAAGTCAAAATTTATCATCTTAGCAGTTTAGCAAAAAAGATAGAACTATCAAAAATTAGCTCATCAATGGAACAAGTATTGTATATATTATGCTGCTATCACTAAGTCTTGCTTTCTGCTTTTTGTTTTGACAACTTAAGGTTAAATTGCTCAATACATGAGCATTAGCATCATTCATATATTCAGAATAGTATATAATCTAGATTATCTTAGTGAGGCTGCATGAGCAGCAACATAATGATACTTTTATGTATTTCAGTGTTTTGCATTTTATGAAAATTGCACTATTTCTATATTTGTACATTGGATATAGGTAGAATGGATAAAGATGTTTTACAAGTAAAGATATAATGTCCTTTGGAATACTTGAAGTAATTGAGGAGTAAATCTTTAATTAGTGATTCTGGAGAGTTTATTTTTCAATGTTTTCACCTTTGTCGCATGATTCTGAGATGAGTTTTTCAATTACCAAGGTCTAAGTGGGTTCAAAAGTTTCAGAAGATGATTTTCCTACACTCAAGTGGAGCAGATTTTTCATTTTTTGTTAGGAAATCATTTTTAATTTCAAAATTATATAAAAAAGGAAATTTTTCAAGGCGCTAAAAGTCATGCAAGTCATTTTTACATGACTGATAAAATTTTTTTGGAAATTATGCTCAACTCAAATGTAAAAGAATCATCTTCTGAAAATTTTGAGCCCACTCAGGCCTTGGTACCTCAAAAACTTATCTCATAATCATGCGACAAAGCTCCATATCAATGATCAGTTGGACCATTATGGATTGGTAATAATTGGTTTTTCAACTCTTCAGATATTATATCATTATACTTTCATGTTCATATATTTATGAATGATGTTTTCAGCCTATTAATCAATACTTTAAATTTTCAGCTGTAGATACTGCTTGCTTTTAAACATTGACTGCAATAGTAGTTTTGACTTGAAGTATCAAGAAAACAAATTATTTCAGCTGCTTCAACAAGTTTGAAACGTTTTCTTGATACTTGAACTAAGGGTATTGTTTTGACAATTTTGCAAATGATTTCAATTTTTTTTAATTATTCTGTTCTTAATAAATTAGACTTCTATCATGCTCTTGTCATTGCAATTCATGTGTACTTATCTAATACAGCTCAACAAAGTAACAAGTACAATATGCTGTTAGGACATCACTGCGCCTGCTGCTTTTTGTTTTGACAGGTGCAGACTATTTTACCCAGATGCAGTAACAGACTACAAGTAATACTGATACGGTAATAAATTCACTTCTTGCTGTGTTTGTGCTTGATATTGAATATACATAAAATATACTTATGTGTATCAAATTGTTCAGAATAACAAATATTGTTTATTTATAACTTTATTATTACTTTGATACATTCAAGTTGAGTGAAAACTTTGCTTACATAGAAAAATTCAACGAATTTACATACTTCTTATTGGTTCCATACATTCAAACTTTTTCTGTATAAAAAATTGAATTATGTAAGCTGCATTATACGGGGTTATTTATCAAATAGTACAAAATCACAAATATTGTTCTTGTATACACTTTCATTAATTTTTGAGGTTAGCTGAGCTTTTGCTGCTGTTGACATATTTTGTCAACAGTTCCATCAACTGGATTCGGAAACGAATTGCATCTTTGGCAGTCAGCTTACACATCTCCGGGTGAAGAAATCTCATAAATAATTCATCACCTTCTTCATTCGGCTTCATCTTCTTTACGAGGTTAAATTGGGCATTTGGGTCTGTAAAAAAAAAGTAAAATATTTCCTTAAACATCGGTCTACAAGAATTTTTTTGCTCGCTGCATGTAAATTGAAAATTAAATTATCTTACCTGTCATTATGCAAATTTTAATAATTTATCGCCAACAATAGAATCGGTAGATTCGCCAAATTTGCCAAGATGCACAAACACCATCAAACAAGATTGTGTCAATGCCAGAGTGAGAGCTGTGGCGATAAATGATATCGATCAATCGATGTAGTTATAGCATTGATGAACTCGCTCGACGCGCCATCTCCCACTCCGGCACTCGCACAACTCTGCCAATCAACAAAACATTAAGCCCCCAGTAAACTCTAGCATATACACACGCTCAATTCCGTGTGCCAGTTCAAGATTGAAACGGCAGCCACAGCCTACAGCCCGCGTCCTCTATCTCTCTCTATCTCTTTCCTTTGTTTTTGCGAACGTTGCCTTCCTTTGACTTCATTTTCATGCGCATTGACGATCGACACATATTCGAGTGAGCCCACTGATCGCCATCAAGAACTTACAAGTATATCAGTGCACTAAAATCTTGTTGCTTCATTCGCCTGTAACCTTACCTCAAAAAAAGTAAGTTAATCATTCATATCATATGTAGAATACGTGTTAGTAGAATTAAATATCGACCAAAATAATAGCTCTATTACATTTTTACGTTATTTGGCAATGATTAAAATTATTATCACTCATACATAGAATCATTCACATTGAACTGAAATTGCGTGGAAATTTTTCATGTGATCTTGAAAAAAAGTATCAAAAAATAAATCTATGAACCACCACAATAGTTGATATCCTGTAGATAAAAAAATGTTCATGACTTTAGCAGAATGATTCGATACTAATTGATAATATAAACATATAATTTTTTGACATGCTGCATGAGCATAACATTTTATTTAAGTCTGATTGAAATCTCATGTTATATTACGCTCGCAGTCGCTCGCAGTTTGTTAAAAAATAGTAGGTAAGCAACACATACGTAAAGGAGGCAATTCACGTACGAGTAAATATCTCATGTTCTCCGCGCCAGAGAAATTACTTTTTTACGTTGGTTATGTTTGACGAGTATCAGCGTATGATGTGCATTTAAAGTAATTTTCATTGACGGCATCAATTTTCAGTGAGTCTACGCTGGACACAGAGAAAAGAAGAGCTTCTCATTGCTGAAGGGCAAACATCCACCGATTTGGAATAAGAAAAACAAGGACAAGCACCTTCTTTCAACGCATTGGACTGAGATTGCAACTTCTTTAAAAGTAACGAGTAAGATCATTTAAATAAATACATTTATAAATATTGTGTTATGAAATAATTCATAAATGAAATAATTTGGTTCTTTATTCTCAGAAGAACAAGTCAGGTCAAAATGGAAGAATCTCGTTAAAAAGTTCAATGAGGAAGAAATGCAGAATTTGCCATCCGGTTCAGCTGCTCCAAAGAACAAACGACAATGGGTCCATTACGATTCTATGTACTTTTTAAAGGAAAAAGAATCTGACGAATCTGTAGGTAATTGTGATACTGACAGTGACAACGAAAGCGTCGCTTCAAATTTTGAAAAGTATCCAGACTGTTCTTCTATATTTGCAACAAAATCGCCCGAAAAAAATAACGTTGACAACAAAACTGCGCAGTCAATTAAAATAAATGGAGAAAGTTCGCAGATGAAAAAGAATTTCAGTAGTGTTAAAGAATGCGTTCCTTGGAATCGGTGCAAAGATAACAGTGAAAATTCAAACATCATGGAGTTTGATCCCACTAAAATAGATGAACAGTGTCAGTGGATGTTCTTGAAAAGCTTGCAATGTTATCTTTCTGCCATAGAAAATGAAGAGCACAAATTTCAATTCAGATTAGAAGCATTATGTTTAATATAATTTCAAGACTAATAACTCATCAAAGCCTCAAACTTGTAACAAAAATCCATCTGCAACTGGCGTTAAAAGTGAATCTGAGATGTTTGCGACTGCTGTTCAGAATCAATTGGAGCTTCCTCCGACCGTCCATCAAAGTCAATCTAAGCTACCCGTGACTGCTGTTCAATATGTATCTAAACTGCCTGCGAATGCTGTTGAAAATCGACCTGTACTGCTTGCTGATGCAGTTGAAAATCGACCTGACCTGCCTGTAAATGCTGTTGAATATCGACCTGAACTGCCTGTAAATGCTTTCGAAAATCGACCTGAACTGCCTGCGAATGCTATTGAAAATCACTCTGAACTGACTGCGAATGCTGTTGAAAATCGCTCTGAACTGACTGCAAATGCTGTTGAAAATCGCTCTGAACTGACTGCGAATACTGATAGAAATAGATCTAAACTACCTGCGACTGACATTACAAATGATTCTAAGCTTTGGCACACTGCAGTGGACAATCCTGCTCCAGTCCCGATGATGATGGTAATGTTTTCATATTTATAATATATTTTAAACCTCTAACACAATTTTAACCTTTTACTTATTTATTATAGTTATAATCATACTGGATGACGATGAAGATGATATTGTTTCACCTCCAGTCCAAAAAAAAATCAAACAAGAGATTTGCCCTTCCGCTGATCTCCATAAGTGGTTAATAAACCCTTATCTATTAAAACAAGAACGGAAGGAGTGAACATTTTATTACATTCATATTACTATATTTTAGATTTTTCACATACTTTGTCTGTTTATTTGGGCATGACTTATTCACATAATGATTTTGTTTTGTTCATTTTGTTTATTCAACTCATTTGTTTGTAATTGAACTTGATAATTTAACAATATAATAAGTAAGAAATTTTTACTTACTCGATGTGAGCTTACTTGAGTGTACTATTATTCAATTATTATTATTATTACTATTATCATTTACTTTTATTCACTATAGTACTGCATGGAGCTGCATGTTAAACCTAGAGCGCCTGACATTGTTAATCGTTTAGTACAAAATAATATGTGCATTGATTTTTGTAAAAATCTTTTCATATATGAGTAAGAAAAATTAAATGACTGACTTGAATATAATAAAGATTTCCTAAATTTAGATGCTGCACCAATTCTTTATTACCTTTACAAAATTACTGTTCAATTCTATATTTATTCGCATAAGTATTATATTTTATGTATTAATTTTTTTGTATTGATAACAAATCTTTTTACTCGGCTAATGTGTTTTTATTTTTTGAATTTGAACTCAATTTGAGAGAATTGTAATAGAAATTATTGTAAATAAAAGTTTTTGCAGAGTGGGGGCCGTTCAGTTCTAGTAGTCAAAACCACAAATCTATAGGAGAGCTGACTCAATTACTACTGTTTCTTCCGAATTTTTCTTCTCAACATGTCAAGAGTTTTGAATCTAGTAAAAAAGAAATATTTATGCCTTTTCCGGTAGAAAGCTTTTCCTATGTAAGCGTATGTGTACATTAGTACAGTTTGATTTTCAATACAGCGCCCGCGCACTTTGATTGTACTCTCAGAGTACCTTACGCTGTCGTCACATCGTGACGTTGCATCCCATTCAAGGTCTTAAAAAATCGCAGATGACTGACTGTCGATTTTCATAAGAAATTAAATAACGCTTACGGTTTGTACATGTACGACAATGTCGAGTAGCGCGCTTCGTGTTCCCTCTGCCAAGTAAGACAGAAAGAGCTGCGGTATACGCTTTCTCGTATACAACGCAACTGAGTTTTTAGCGACTCTTCAATACTACCCGAGTCTAATACTTAACAACGACAGTGCAGAGATCATTTTGTATTATTTCTCCGGTCATGATTGCTAACAGAAGCGTCCTGGGGGAATATCACCGACTGTTCCCGGTTATCAAAAAACGGCCAAAAAAGTTCTCCAATTACATGCGAATGCACGTTTCAACTTTCGAGTACATTTTATCAAAAATTAAATATGACCTTAGAAAGAAGTGGTGCAATTTCCACAAATATCCCATACGACCAGAGCAACAAATTGGTTATTACAATAAGGTATGGTTTTTTTTTATTCGTTTTTGGTTATGTCATCTTCGCGTTGGTTATGAAACATTACTGATCGCAATAACGGTTCAACAGATTTTTAATTATTGGCTGCTCGTATTCGGATCTGGGTCACTCTTTTTGTATGAGCAAGTCGCAAGTTGGCGAAATAATTGGTCAAGTGTTGGCAAGTTTGTGGAAGAGATTGCATCCTTTGCATTTGCCACGACCAACCAAAGATATTCTAATGAACTCAGCCCGACAATATTTTCTACAGTGGGATTTACCGCATTGTGTCGGTTCCGTAGATGTCTGCCACATCAGAATCAAAAAACCGCCTCATTCTGGTTCAAAATACTTTAATTATAAGAAGTTTTTCTCGACTCCACTGCAGGCATTGGTGGATGCTGATGTAAATTTATTAGCATTGATGTTGGTGGGTATGGGCGCCAGCATGATTCGACAACGTTTCGGTGCAGCAGCCTCTATAAAACCTTCAAAGCAGGCAAACTTAATTTTCCTGAGGACGATGGACGTTACGGTTTAAAAGTCAATACACCATACTTCATTATTGGGGATGGTGCATATGCATTAAGTAAAAACCTCATAAAGCCATATGCTGGTAATGAACTGACACCGATGCAAAAAATGTTTAATAAACGAATTTCAAGAGCGAGAATGACCGTCGAACGTGCTTTTGGCAAATTGAAAAAAAAATGGAAAATTTTCAAGCAACCTATCGAGCAGAATTATCAAAAACCAAACTAATAGTAACAGTAGCTTGCGTGTTGACTAACACTATTATAGATTTTGGAAACTTTGGGACTAGATGTTAATCCTAGACCGCCTGCAATTGTTCATCGGGTAGTTGAAAATGATGTTTTCACTGGTAATGGTCAGGTAGTTAGAAATAAGCTAACGACTTATATGATAAATAACCCCGTATAATGCAGCTTACATAATTCAATTTTTTATACAGAAAAAGTTTGAATGTATGGAACCAATAAGAAGTATGTAAATTCGTTGAATTTTTCTATGTAAGCAAAGTTTTCACTCAACTTGAATGTATCAAAGTAATAATAAAGTTATAAATAAACAATATTTGTTATTCTGTACAATTTGATACACATAAGTATATTTTATGTATATTCAATATCAAGTATATATATGATTATTTTAGTAAAAACTGACACCTGCGTTAAAAACAAATATTCATTTATTTGCAAAAAAAAATTATTTTAACAATTCAAGGATAAAATTTCAAAAATATGGTGTTTGAAGTTTTGGGAAAAACGTTTAAAAATCCATAATGGCCAAACTGCACATTGATATTAGTTAAAATGTTTTATTTTTCTTAAAGTGGCTTTTTGAGATACGAAGGTGTAATTGGGCTCAAAATTTTCAGATAATCTCCCTGCACTGATACGCCTATATTGATGTCATCTTGGCTTATGACTACTAATGAGTGGAAGTTATTTTTCTGATTTACTCTGACCAAGCGTTATCTAATATACACATCCTGGGTGTATATAAGCCATCGAATCTCTGAAACACAGCAAGAAGTGAATTTATTACCGTATCAGTATTACTTGTAGTCTGTTACTGCATCTGGGTAAAATAGTCTGCACCTGTCAAACAAAAAGCAGCAGGCGCAGTGATGTCCTAACAGCATATTGTACTTGTTACTTTGTTGAGCTGTATTAGATAAGTACACATGAATTGCAATGACAAGAGCATGATAGAAGTCTAATTTATTAAGAACAGAATAATTATAAAAAATTGAAATCATTTGCAAAATTGTCAAAACAATACCCTTAGTTCAAGTATCAAGAAAACGTTTCAAACTTGTTGAAGCAGCTGAAATAATTTGTTTTCTTGATACTTCAAGTCAAAACTACTATTGCAGTCAATGTTTAAAAAGCAAGCAGTATCTACAGCTGAAAATTTAAAGTATTGATTAATAGGCTGAAAACATCATTCATAAATATATGAACATGAAAGTATAATGATATAATATCTGAAGAGTTGAAAAACCAATTATTACCAATCCATAATGGTCCAACTGATCATTGATATGGAGCTTTGTCCGCATGAGTAGAGATAGTTTTTTTGAGGTACCAAGGCCTGAGTGGGCTCAAAATTTTCAGAAGATGATTCTTTTACATTTGAGTTGAGCATAATTTCCAAAAAAATTTTATCAGTCATGTAAAAATGACTTGCATGACTTTTAGCGCCTTGAAAAATTTCCTTTTTTATATAATTTTGAAATTAAAAATGATTTCCTAACAAAAAATGAAAAATCTGCTCCACTTGAGTGTAGGAAAATCATCTTCTGAAACTTTTGAACCCACTTAGACCTTGGTAATTGAAAAACTCATCTCAGAATCATGCGACAAAGGTGAAAACATTGAAAAATAAACTCTCCAGAATCACTAATTAAAGATTTACTCCTCAATTACTTCAAGTATTCCAAAGGACATTATATCTTTACTTGTAAAACATCTTTCCATTCTACCTATATCCAATGTACAAATATAATGAAATAGTGCAATTTTCATAAAATGCAAAACACTGAAATACATAAAAGTATCATTATGTTGCTGCTCATGCAGCCTCACTAAGATAATCTAGATTATATACTATTCTGAATATATGAATGATGCTAATGCTCATGTATTGAGCAATTTAACCTTAAGTTGTCAAAACAAAAAGCAGAAAGCAAGACTTAGTGACAGCAGAATATATACAATACTTGTTCCATTGATGAGCTAATTTTTGATAGTTCTATCTTTTTTGCTAAACTGCTAAGATGATAAATTTTGACTTGAGTAGACTCTTACTTGGTAAAAGATATTAAAAATTACTGACAGTAATGAAAAAAATTAAAATTGACTGAAAATTTACTTTGGTCAATAGCGTAACTGACAGCCCCTACGGAAATTGATCACCTCACTAAGTCTTTAGAAACTCTTAAAAACTCTTAAAAACTCTTTAAAAGTCTGAATAAGTCTTTAAAATTCTTACAAATGTCCGGATTTCGTACCATGATTTTAAGATTTAATAAAACTTTATGAGTTTCAATTGATATAAAATTTTTTTTAAATTTATTTGAAACCTGATATTGGGTTTCTAAAATGTTCAGAAAAAAAATTTAAAAATTTTTACAAGTAATTTTAATTGTTTTAAAGAGTTATAAAGAGTTTTGAAGAGTTATCAAGTGTTGATAAAGTTTTTAATAGTTTTAAAAACGTTTTTGATTAGTATCAACGCTCACCAAAAATCATGGTGAAACAACTATAGGGGTAACCATATGAACAATACATAAAAAAAAAATAAATGAAAAAAAAACTTAACACTTTTCCCAAAAAATCTAGTTTCCACAAGGTCTTATGAATTTTTAAAAACTGTTATTAACTCTTTAAAATGATTAGTCAGGTGTACGAATTTCGTACATTTATAAGACTTATAAAGACTTTTAAAGACTTTATAAACTTTATCAGGAGAAAAATTTCCGTTGGGGAGAAAATAGTTTCATTTTCAGGTTTCAGCTGGGACTTTGGCGAATGGCCTGAAGATTAGTTGAAACTGTGTCTTATTAACATGTCTTTATTTTTCATACAATTTAAATTTAAATTTACTCATTTTACTCTACCCTGAACAAAACATTTCCAATGCACCTAGAATACATAATACTATTTTCCATATTGTTGGTGAATTTCACAATACGCTTGAACTTATTGTGCCTCTTATTTACTCTTGAAAACCATTACAATACTCTATAAGTTATTAGACAACAATCTTAGACTCTAGGGAGGCTCTACAGGATGAATTATTGGGACTTGATTGAACTAGAATTCGGTTTCAGTTTTATCCTACACACTCTAATCTATAGTGTCAATCTCATAAAGTGCTTGGATCCTTTTCTAGTAATTTTTTTCTGAAAATTTGGACAAAATCCAGAAAAAAACCTCATTTGAAATTTTCTCTAAAGTCACTGTGGGCTGAGCTGGAAACTTTTGACATTTGAGCAAGATCCATCCAAGCTCGAACAAGTCGTCTGCAGACGATGTCACTTACATAAATATATAGCTAACCTCTGGTGTGAGGATCTCGAATCTCAATCATCGAGATTACAAAAAAAAAAGATCGAACTTTGTTCCACTAATATCTCGCGCATGATCGAGTAAACTGAAATAAATGAACGCGCGTTACGCGGTATATAACTCGATACGATGCCGGGATCGATACCGGGGTCGATGCCGGGATAAACACCGGGATAAACACCGGGATATATACCGGGATATATACCGGGATATACCGAGATAAATACCGGTGCTAACACTGTGCTAACGCCGGTAACGCCGTGCTTGCATCGATGTACGGGTGACTCGGGATTAGGAAATCATGATCATCGGGTGAGTAGAGCGATGTAAAATTGGTCGGCTCGGAAATGTGTCGTAGAAATTGACCGATGATGGAGCTGACTGATCGCCTCATGTATCAGGAAAGCAGAACCTCCTCGGTTGCAGTATCTAAGGGATCTAAAAATTCTTTGTTATGTGATCCTATCAAATTTCGAGGCAGACCGTTTAGACTTTCCGTCAGTCTCGCTGCATCGCCGTTTTTTCGGAATTTATCGCCACTGTGAACGCACCCAGAGGTATAGGAGGACCAAATAACGTGAATATTCCAGATGATATTATTTTATTACTGCATGACCATGTACGTAGTGAGAGACCAAAGAGAAAAACGCGTCCGGAGGAAAAAATTGAACATTTTGATACATTTGGAAAAACAACCGTTACATGAGGACAATTGCAATCGCACAGGGCGAATGCGATATGTACTCGCTTAAATATTCCGCAAATAAGGAAATAATTTCCGATCAAAATATGGATGAGGCTTTGAATTACACGTACCGTATAAATAACGACGAAGATGAATCCTCTGATGATGACGTGAGTGAATATTTTTGTGCGGGCACACAACGTAGTATGCTATCCGAAACCGATAACGATAGTGAAAGCTCTATTTATAGTTTCAAAGGAAAAAAAAGGAACTTTTTTAAACAAACGACTCAAATCAAGAAACCGATACTTTATTCAGACCATACAGGCCATTCGTTTAATTCATTCGGGAAGATGCAAACCTCTAAGAAAGCCATAAATGAAGAGAATATTGCACTCCTTCAATTAACAATTGAAAATCATAGTCAAAATGACTCCCAAGAAATGTTCGTCTCTGGAGCGACTTTTCAACAAAATTTTGAAACCTTGGCGATTAGTGATATCAGCGATATTTCTAAGGAAGTTAGTTTAAGTAACAATTCCGAGGAGCATGAAAAAAAACCGTGGGCTAATTTGAATTTTGAATTCCCACCTCTAGACCATGTTGAAATGATAACTCCGTTTCATATCGGTAAGCATCGCATAGACCTGCTTACATTGAAAACGTTATACCGTGGAGAAAAGATAGACGACGCTGTTATCGATGCCTTTTTATTTTTAATGCAGAAAAAATTTGAATGTCCCAATGTATTAATATTTCCTGTATATTTTTACTATACATTGCTGGAAGGAAAAAAGCCAACCGAATCTTTCAATAAATGGGCAATTAAAAAACGAGCGTGGACTTATAATATATGGATATTACCAAAGATCGAGTCCGTTCAATGGACTTTGATAGTAGTAATTTTCTCGTCAAAACGTATCATACACTTCGATTCTCTGTGCAGAAGTATCAGTGATTCAAGAAAGCTCGATTTTTCCAACGCATTGCCATGCAACTTCATACAAACTATGTTTGAAAAAGATATCCCATTTAAAGATTGGACATTTTGTTATCCTCGAGATGTGCCTTTACAAATAAATTCAAAGACAGGAGGAAATAACTGTGGAGCGCATTTATGTACATGGGCCTATAAAATACTTTCAGGATGTACAGTCGTTTTTAGTGAAGATGATATGTTAGAAGTGCGAAAATGGATATTAAAATATTTAATTTTTTCGTCTGGTACAGTTTACGAAGAAAGCGATTCAAGCTCCTCCTTCCCGATAAGGAAAGCAAAATCGTTCACAAAAGTTGACTTGAGTAAGTCGAAAGTCTGTACTAAAAAGCTTGGATTCGACGAAAAAAAACTGAATACCTTTAATTATTGTGGTAATTTGCTCCAAAGTTTACAGGGAAGAAACGATCTACTTCTATAAAAGAAATTGATCGAAAAAAATAACAAACAAGAACAAAATTTCGGACGAATAATTCGGTGGTTAGCCTCAGTTAAAACACATATAAGCAATTCCAACGTAATAATAATGCCAAATGACTGTTCACATATACGATGTATATGTCGAGCTTGTACATATGGAACTTCATCGTGTCAGTATAGAGTGAATACCTTTAAATTTTAAACGCGCGTATATCGCCAGTGCTTGTGAGGAAAATCTCTCATTTAAAACTGCAGCATACTAGTTTTCTGATTTAAGAAACCCTCTTTTTTATCTAGCTAGTTCACGTTTTTCGAAAAATTATTTCGAGATAGTCTTCGAAACATCCGGCGATACAGAGGTAACGATAACATAAAATACGTATACATCGAGTTGGAACAACTTAGAGATTATTGTTAAATTTCATCAAGTTCACACTTCGCATGTGTAATAGAAATACTCAAGCAGCAAGGAGATAAAGTTTATGTCCACACATAAACACGACTCAAAAAGCCAACACATAGCGATTGTTCATTGAGGGTGCGCCGTGCGACACGCGTATTTATTTTATTATCTCAATCGATATAAACTTTTTAGAAAAATTAATTAAATTTTGATATTCATAGCATTTCCTTCTTAAAAATTATTCGTAAATTTTTAAATTAAATTATGTTTGGTTTGTATAGCTATCGATCCATGGTCGTCAATATATTTAATTGATTACTAACTCGCAAAATTACCGACTTTCCAACAAATTGAAACTTATTTTGGTGGAATATCTGAGGTGGTTTGTGGCACGATCAACTTTATAAATTGAAAAATATTATGTCAAGATATGATAATCGTGTCAGTAATGCTTACGTGATAAAGGAAGATGAAACGAATAAATATACATCGTATATTTGTGTGTAAAAAGACCAAAATGAGTCACAGTACAGAAGCTCGATCTTGGTTCTTAAAATTAAACTATCGATGTCCACTCGACGGTAATTATATCTGTCGGGACCCTTACTTCACGCTATACATGAAAAGTTCTCATTAACGTATAGATAGACTCCAAATCATCGGTACAAGTGAAGTCAGGTCCGGACAGATATAATTACCGTCGTGTGTCCACGATGAAGATTCAAAAGCTAGGAACACGGCTTTTATATGAATGTAGATGCTATAATGAGATATTGCCCAGCCCCATTTTAGAAAATTCGATATTAATAGAAGTTTATGTACAAAGTACATGTGAATCGCGATATCATCCCGTATTTATTTTTTACAAATATTCTCATGACCGTTTTATAAATCACAACTCATGGAAAATATAATTTTTCCTCTCTGCTTTCAAGCGGTCGTGTCTTGCAGCGCTATGTTCCTGGAAACAAATTTTAATAAATTATAAGTAAAATAGAATGAAAATAAAATTTTCAATATTCGCCGAAGATGAAAGTCTTGTTTTCGCGGTTTTACTAATGACAGCCGTTGAAAAATAACATTGCCAGATTGCGTATACTTAACTCTGAATTTTGAGTTAAACGGCGTCTCTATTAAACTTTGAGTTTACAAGAGTCGATTAATATGAGCTGGAAAAGTACGGCGCGAGATACAATACAAAAATTTAATATCTTGCCGGCTGCCGTGTTTGTATATGATTGAAAACTACTTTAGAGTTATTTTACAGTTCCAAACCCCAGTGCTTTATGTACACATAGAAAAACTATTCATACGTGTATGCTTTTTTTTTACCTAAAATGAACTACTTTTTGCATTATTCAAATTATGCTCTACAGGTACCTGCGAAAAGATAGCATCGGTAAATACATGAAATGTTCCCTCCGCGCTGTTCCTAAAATAAGAGTTTGTTTATTCATTTATGTAAAATACTTCATGTAAACTCTTAGATACTCCTCAATTAAAGTTTCGTTTTTTAATGAAACTATTCCATGTCAGTTTTACCACAAGTGCATATTAGAAAAGTGCAGACACTATTTGAAAAATGTCTATAATCTTACAAGTTTTTTGAATAAATATCAAACAAAAAAATCTTTTTTGTATACGCGCCTGAAAGTCGATTTGTTTCCTCTGTGTGTATTTTGATTAAAATTGATGAAAAGCTTCATTTAAAATAAATTAGAAAATTCTAAGTCACATTCTAGCGTTGTTTTTAACATCTTTTTCATGTTAAGTTAGGTTTTCAATACTTTGTTAGCTCCAAGATGAAATTGCTTTTTTTATTACGCAATCAGAAAAATTCCATTAAAGTGATTTTCAGTCATATGCGTAAGCGTGCACTTCCTCGAACATACATATCTATTACATTCAAATGTGTCGCGAATAACACATCGGATCCGGACAACGAGTTTTACTGCAATGTGCGGCAGTGACGACTTCCCGAGCTGCAAATCGTGCAGCAGTGTCTACTCGAATCTTGTCTTCCCAAGCAGCATCCTGGTCAATTTCTGGAGGATGCAGCAGGACAAGCCATGAATACGTTACAATAAAAATTGATCTTTATAAATCACGATGCTGCAAATGTTGCTCCTTTTCAAGTATAACGGATTTTTGCCTCAAAAACCATCCGTGTGTTAGTGCAAGTTCTTAATGTTCGTGCAGTAGTTGAAATAAAATAAATATTATCAACATACTTCTGCTGCGTTGCCCTACACATTTCTACATCGCAATCAGTCTACAGCACTTGAAATCATTGCCACTATGATTAAAACCAATTTGCTTCGTCATTATCAAACTATCTTGAGTAGCTCTCTGATTTGCCAGACAATAATAGTCCCCGCGATTACTATGATGTATATTCTTCCTGGTTCTATGGATCAGATAATTAATTCTACTTTTAATGACATTTTGAGCGCTGTTCAGAATTTAAACTTTTAAGTCAACGAGCTACTACGACGTTCTCGCTTCAGTCGGAGACAGCAACGTTCAATAACTCACTGTCGGTCAAAATCAATGAATCGTAGATAAAATACCAACGACTTATGCTGTTATCATTTTTATTTCGGCAAAAAGGCAAAAATAAAACCCACCTTGCAATGGAAACGACAAAAACAATCAGTTAGCGTCGCCCGACTGTCATTATCAGAAAGCCGTTTATTCGACACGAAAAAAGCTACAAAAATTGATGACTCACCGACACTGGATCATATTTATGCTTTCCATGGCGTTTATTGCGCGAACGAAGATCAATCACATAGCTACTACTCAACGTTACCAACAACAGTTTAATGAACAACTAATGTTTATTCAAACCTTAATTTTGATCTTGACCTACGTTGTTGCTTTCCGCATCCTATATTTTGGGCTCAGATTTTCTGGTGTATCACAATTTACTTCCGGATTATCGTCATATACGATTAATTGATGATTCAACTAGACGGAATGTTCCTGCTTTATTACAAGACTCAAAACAATGCAGCGAAAAAGTCATAGCGGCTATATGCATTTACCTAGACATCATTTCAGTGCATCCTGACCTCGTCTGTCATTCTGTTTTGCCTATGCTAGTGAAACGCAACACGGTACATTACATGCTAATGACTTCTGGTTCACCTTTATTGTGCCGTCCCTACCGTCTTGCCCCTGAAAAGCTTCTTGGCGTAAAAAACGAGTTGGAGCAAATGTTACTCTAAGAAATTTATCAACCGTCGAAAAGCCCTTCCGTACACCTAGCACGCAAATGCAAAGACGATTAGCGGCCTTATAGAGATTTTCATGGAAGAATAACAGAACTATTCCAGATCCATACCCTGTACGACGTATACATGATTTCTCTAACAACATCGGGGTTAGATTACCTATAGTTAGTTTTGGTACTCTACAGTTATAAGGAGGGATAATTAAATTTCTACTTAAAAAAATACGTACCCTGCCCCCGCTATTTTCATGGTAGTCGAATACGAAATCCCTTCGGTAAGCATCTCTCGCAATTTTCTGAATAGCTTTTTTAACTCCATCCTGAACTTAAACGCCTTATTTATATGCGGATAATTCAACTGCCAACCTCCTCGTTCAGGAAATCACACATTATCGTATCATACAAAATATTTACCGACGCAGCATGTTATCACGATGGTTCTCATACCTTTATAATTAAAAGCAGACCTAGCAATCCAACCCATCTCGATCTTTCTTTGGTATCTCTAAGTCCTTATCTTCTCTACCACTCGTCCAATCTAAATAATAACTTTTTCAACAATCATCTACTGATCTTTACACTCATCAAGATACCTATATTCAGCTTACCTAAAACTCGAAATAGAATGGTCAATAGAATGGTCCACAAACTCAATATCCCTGAAATCTTGTACAAAATATCCTACAAATTTTCCAGCTACTTGGAGCTCTACTCGGCTATAATCGACCAACTCATTCTCAAAATTAATAATATTTTATCAATTCTCTTCCCCAGACCAAAGTGCTAAAAATATTTCATTCAGCTAAACAAAATAGCTTTTCAAAACTGCGATATCATCAGTCCTCTCACTCCCATCAGTCATTTCTGAAGCACATTAACGATTTTTATTATCGATCTCTCACAGCAAAAAAATAACAATATAACGCTCGGCCTTATCCCAACTGTATACTCAGCATCCTGTTTCAAGACATCTTACCTCTATCTCTTACTCCCTGTCCAAAATGTTTTGTTCTCTTCTCCAAACCATGCTCTTTTATGAATAAATTAAACCATCCTCAACAACTATAAAAAAAACGCTTAACAACAAAATCGAAAAAAAATTGATTTAATAACTACCCTACGCTCACTAAAGCTCAACAATGCTTTTTAGAAAAAATATTACTCTGTTCTACTGTATTCTTTGTATGTAACTACTACAACCTTGCATTCATCGTCTGCAGGAAAAATTTAATTTCGTTACCTTGGTGCGAATAGAATAAAAACTAAGAGGATCTAATCGACCTCTTTTGGCCTGCTCTAATGTTCAATACAACGTATCAAATTTTTATCTAATATCATTAAACATCAATCCAAAATCTACAACTCCATATTATGAAAAATTTTACACAAATTTTCCCATAAATCCAACTTAAATGGATTTAATTTTCTCTTTATTGTCTATCTTTCTTTGGTCCTAATAAAGTTGATCATCGATTATAAAATAAATGAAACAGAAATAAATCATCCAGGCAATGTCAAGAAATGTTTGAAATACCACGTTAATGTGAACGTAAACTTTAGATAAAGTCTTTTTTAGTAAGAATAAGCAAACGACTAATCATAGAATAATTTATCGGTACTTCCAAACGTACGCGAACTCTTAAGACATTTTTGTTTTGGTTGATATGGGATTTTTAGAGTAGTTTCTAATTTAGGATCATATTTTGTTTTCTTATATAACATTTTAATTACAAATAAACAATTAATTGCACATTATACTTTCCCACATAACTCAATCATTATCATACTCTTTCCAAATCCATCGTCATCAACCTTCCTTTGTCTACTTGGAACGAGGAGTGGAAATTAATGCAGTTTCAAGTTCCTTTCCATCAAAATATTAACTTACCGCTTATATTTTTTCTACAAATCAAGATCTTCAACGAATAAACTAATTGAGATTCATTTTTATTTCAGACTGCAAACGCCATTTTTAAGTGTGATTATATTACCGACTGCTAAGATTAAAGAAAGATATGCATTTTTCTTTTTACATCTATCAACTGCAGTTTGTCTGATTTTCATAATAACTTTCCCAACTTCACTTGAAAATCAATTTTTAGTGACTTCAATCTTCTTTTCTCCAAATATAATTTGCTGTTATGTTACTAATACATTTATTCTAAATTTTTCAGATTTACATATCTCGATGCTATTTCCCAGAACTTAATCGTGAATTGACAATTGGAAGAAGAAACCATTGATTTAATAAGGGTATACCACGATTCATTTTTTTGACTACCTTGTAATGTGATGCTTAAATTTGTTACAGCCTTCAGTAAAGATAAGTATAAAAGTCTTGATTTTACGAGTATAACATGCAATTAATGTTACTGATACATTGGAACTAAATTTTTCAGATTTACATATCTCGATGCTATTTTCCCAGAACTTAATCGTCATTTGACCATTCGGAAAAAGAACCATTGATTTAATAAGGTACACCAAAATTTCATTTTTTTGGACTACCCTGTAATTATGATGCTTTGTTGCCTTCATTGAAGATAGTAAAATTCTTGATTTTACGAGTATAATATGCAATTAATGTTACTAATACATTGGAACTAAATTTTTCAGATTTACATCTTGATGCTAATTCCCAGAACCTACTTCAAGAGTGATTTGCCTATTGGCTATGAAAAATCGATTCTGTAAAGATTTAGCACAATGTCAATTACATATTTTGTCATAATTAGGGCATCAATAAATTTTGAAGTGCTGTTTCTTCTTTTTTTGAGTTAGCAATCAGTTATAATTAAATTCGATTCTGATCTTTCAGTTTCTGTTCATAACGCCTAATGTTTTAAGGCTTTACTATTTTAAATTCATTGATAATTACAGAGGACTAATTTGTAATTCTCAAGGAAAATTTTCTTGTTCAAAAGAGAAAATAAAAGAACATGAAGATATGATTGTTTCGCATATGCAATACTACACCTTTTTTGGAAAAGATATCAACGTTTCTTCTATAATTATTGACAATCAGCTGTTACTATTTATTGGATTTCTTAGCCTGCTTCTACCATTTTTTTAAATAAAAATGTAAGTTTATTCATATCACCGTGTGCTGTAACATATTGTCATATTTAAAAAATATTATAAAATTATGTCTAATAAAAATTTGTTTTTTAAGTCAAATAAGATCCTTCAATCAAAGCTTCAACCAATTTGAAGAATATGCTGAACAACATTACCAAGGAAACTCAGAACAACCGAGCATAATTGTTAAACAATTGTAATTACAACCAATATAGTATGTAGCATGCAGAAATGAACTTTTACATAATTGGAAAGTCTTGATAACTGCCTTTCATAGTTATTAATTGAACAACTTCTTCTGCTCTTGATGGAATAATTTGTTTAAATTTATTTATTCTATAATAGCAATAATTTATAATATAATTTATTCTCTTCTTATTTACAGATGATAAAGCAATTCTACATCTGATTGTAAACACTCCTCCACTAGAGCTTCATAAAATTATGTTAAAACATTAAACAGACTTTACTTAAATTAAGCTGCTTTGTTCTTATTACTGTACTACGAAAGATTTTTAAGTATGGTTGCTGCATTGATATATAAATTGACTTTGTAATACCTACATTAAAAGTTAAAACTCTTGTATTTTTTCATATTGAATTCTTATTCATTACATTGGGCTTATGTCATATTGTGATCATTAATTCACTAATTTATCAACTCTTTTCACGAGCATTATATATTAAAATTAATTATTCTATCACTGCCCTGAAGAAGTAGAATATGTTTAGGAATTTTATACATATTAACAAATCTAAATTACTTAAATAAATTATAATTACTTAATGTCAAGTACTATTATTTGCCTATTCCTTCATTTTTTAAATTGGCTCAAATTATTGAATGGGCAGTTTTATTTGTTTTTGTGAAAAAAAATTAACAGTAAGTTAAAATGATTATTAACTACTAATTTTTGTATTATGATGACACATAATAATAACGCGGTGAAAGGGGTTAGTTTCACTTGCGCTACGCGTAGTGGACTGTCATTGCAGAACGCGTCGAAGCAGAAGTACGAAACAACTAGCGGAATGTGGAGATGAAATCAGAAAGAACTAGGAAACCGAAGAGGGAGAAATTAGAAAAACCTAGATCTGGGAAAAGGATCTATCGATGCCCAGCACTGCTCACATTTATCCTGAAAAATGATCATGATCTCATGAGATTTTATACGAGCAACCTGCAGCCAAACATGAGGAAAAGCGAGTATTTGGCAATGGAATACACAACGACTGTATCAGTGACCTAAATGGTCTTTGGACAGCCAATTTTTTTCCAAATGATGGTTTACGAAAGTTGCTTGTGTCATCTGATCCGACCGCTCAAAAAGTGTGACAATAGTAATGCATTGAAGCACGTCAGGACTCAATAACTAGCAGGTATTACCATCTCGTATATGCGGCACCTCACTTTTTGCCTAAAAAATGATCATGATCTCATGAGATTTCATACGAGCAACAAGCACTAAAACGTGAAGAAAGAGCCAGCAATTTGCCAACAAATACACAACGACTGTATCACTGACCTGAATGGTCTGTGTACAGTCGAATCTTTTTCAAATGATTGTTTACGACACTTGCTTCTGTCATCTGATCCGACCAGTCGAAAAGTTTGCCAATAGTAATGCATTGAGTCACGTCAAGACTCAAAAACAAGCAGGTATGGCCATCTCGTACGTACAGTACCTTACTTTTCGCCTGAAAAATGATTAAGATCTCATAAGATTTTATACGAACAACCAGCAGCAAAACATGAGGAAAAGCGAGTATTTAGCAATGGAAAACACAACGACTGTATCACTGACCTGAATGGTCTTGTACAGTCGAATCTTTTGCGAATGATGGTTTACGACACTTGCTTTTGTCATCTGATCCGACAGCTAAAAAATTGTGACAATAGTAATGCATTGAGTCACGTCAAGACTCAAAAACAAGCAGGTATCGCCATCTCGTATGTGCGGTACCTCAAATTTCGCCTGAAAAATGATCATGATCTCATGAGATTTCATACGAGCAACAAGCACTAAAACGTGAAGAAAGAGCCAGCAATTCGCCAACAAATACGCAACGACTGTATCACTGACCTGACTGGTCTTGTACAGTCGAATTTTTTTCAAATGGTGGTTTAGGACACTTGCTTCTGTAATCTGATCCGACTGCTCAAAAAGTGTGACAATGGTAATGCATTAAGACACGTCAAGACTCAAAAACAAGCAGGTATCGCCATCTCGTATGTGCGGTACCTCAAATTTCGCCTGAAAAATGATCATGATCTCATGAGATTTCATACGAGCAACAAGCACTAAAACGTGAAGAAAGAGCCAGCAATTCGCCAACAAATACGCAACGACTGTATCACTGACCTGACTGGTCTTGTACAGCCGAATTTTTTTCAAATGGTGGTTTAGGACACTTGCTTCTGTAATCTGATCCGACTGCTCAAAAAGTGTGACAATGGTAATGCATTAAGACACGTCAAGACTCAAAAACAAGCAGGTATCGCCATCTAGTACGTGCAGTACCTTACTTTTTGCCTGAAAAATGATCATGATCTCATAAGATTTTATACGAGCAACCTGCAGCAAAACATGAGGAAAAGCGAGTGTTTAGCAATGGAAAACACAACGACTGTATCACTGACCTGAATGGTCTTGTACAGTCGAATCTTATTCAAATGATGGTTTACGACACTTGCTTTTGTCATCTGATCCGACAGCTAAAAAAGTTTGACAATGGTTATGCATTGAGTCACGTCAAGACTCAAAAACAAGCAGGTATCGCCATCTCGTATGTACGGTACCTCACTTTTTGCTTGAAAAATGATCAGGATCTCATGAGATTTTATACGAGCAACCTGCAGCAAAATATGAGGAAAGTGCGAGCATTTTGCCATCAAATACACATCGACTATATCACTGACCTAGATGGTCTTTGTACAGCCGAAACTTTATAACTAATGGTTTATTCATGTTCATTAACGCCTATTTCCATAAATTAAATTCGTCGAGCCCTCTACAAAATTTTTGGTAAACAAAGAGTAAAAATATTGTCATACGTTTTTTTGAAAGTTTTATAGTTCAGTTGCATTTAAGCTGACGTACGAAGTTTACATACGCGTAAATATCGTGATACGAGATTATTGCCTTTACCTTAAATTAAAGTCGTCGAGCCCTGTACAAAATTTTTGTTCAACAAAGAGTAGTTATATTTCTATATATTTTTTTTGAAAGTTTCATAGTTTAGTTTTACATTTGAGCTTACTCACGAAGTTTTCATACGCGTCGATATCATATTACGTTATTAACGCCTTTTCCCATAAATTAAAGTCGTCGAGCCCTCTACAGAATTTTCCGTAACCCCCGTAAAAATTTTTATGTGTTTTTAAACTTTTCACAAGTTTACCAAGACATAAACTTTTGAAAAGTTTGTCGTTCGGACTTGTCGAAATTCTGACTATTAATGTATTCAACGTTTTCAAAAGTTATTTCAAGTTCATTTGAATTTGCTTCAACTTTTTTCTTTTCTTGCATTTTTTCTAGGTTCTGTGTTGGTAGTTTGTTTAAGTTTATGAAACTTTTCTCAACTTTTTAAAACTTTGATAAACCTTGGTTGAATTCTTTTTACTTTTTTTTCATTTTTATGGTGGTAGTTTTACTAAGTTGAGATAAGTGTTTCAAACTTACTCTAAATTATGTGAAACTTGGTCTAAGTTTGTGTTACATTTTTGGAAATTTATACATGTAAAATTATATTTTGTTAACTAATAACACATATTAACTTAACTATAAATTTCTACTGAACAAATGAAATGATAATAATAATCTTGAACTCAAAAAAAAACTCAAACCGAGTCATCATTCCATAATACTATTATTTTTTGTCATCTATTCTTTTCTTTTTCTCTCTTTCGTCGTCCTGTGCAGTACTCCTTTTTCTTTTTTTTTCATTTCGTTTATTGTCATCTCTTGCACTCTTTTTTACTTTCTTATTAGTAGTGGTTTGTTTTTTTTTTTTGTTCTAGCAGTAGAGCACACGGAAGTCAATGCTTCTCGGTACTTCTTGGGACCCAACTTATACTTACGTTTTGGTGCATTCTGGTTTATGTAATCTGAAATTTTATTAATTATTAATTATCTTTCACAATTATATGATAGTGATTTATGCAACAAGACTCCAATGGGAGTTTTTGCACTCAGTGTTTATCAACGTAGACGGCATCTTAATCGTACACACTGCTGCAAAATGCCTGTTGGACGCATACAACTTCTTATTGATAATAATTACCTGAAACGGTATTCTTAACAATCTCAGGAATGGCTGCGTGACCACCTCTTCCTGTAACAGAGCTTGCCTCTAAAGTTTTCTCGCCCAAGATCAAACGTATCAGTCTTCGTGCAAGCTCATAGGGTAACTTTGCATAGTTCCAATGCAGATCATCTAGTTCTTTCTTATTCACCATGATCCCAGACCCAAGAGTCAGTTCAATCTTGATAAATATTTGAATTAAAAAATAGAATGATTACATTAAAATCATGATCACTAAAAAATACAAACCTCTCGACCTTTTCTAGAAATTGCAGAAAAACCTTGAACAGCTTTTACTCTACTTACAAAGTTTAAAAACTGAACAATATTTCCGACATCTTCTTTGGAAACTATAAAGAAATTTTAAATTGTCAATTTTTATAATATAAAACACTCATGCGATAAACGTTCGAGATAAAAATTTACTTTTCGGTAGCGTGGAGTACAAATGGGCTTTATCAACTTGATTTTGTTCTTGATCTCTGCTTGACGTAGATGGTTCATCTTGAAAAAAAATTTTCAAGCAGCGTGAACGAAAGAGTTAGTGTGTAATTGAGTAAGTGAGTGAGTGTGTATGTGTGTGTGTGTTGTGTGTGTGTGTGTGTGGTGTGCGTGTGTGTGCGTGTGTGTGCGAGTGTGTGTGTGTTCATTCAAAAGTTTAACTTACTCTGAAAATTTTCATGTAATTGTCTTTGCATTTGATCAGGAACACTCTCGACATCAGATTCCCTACAATCAATGCCAAATAATATAATATAATTCGCATGAGTACAAAATTAAAAGCATTAAATCGAACCTAGGTACCGCCGATTCATCAGATGACTGTTTTTGAACAGGAGCATCATCGCTATCCGTTTCATCGGAGCTATTTTGAACGGCTTTTTTCGATGACTGCTTTTCTTTTCTTTTTTTTTTCAATCGACTTTTTAGGAGTGTCATCATTACTCTTAGATTCACTTGAGCTACTGTAAAATATAATTCAAGTAAGTAATATTCAAATTTAATTCGAGTATCAAAAGTCAAATTATTGAATCAAACCTCTCTTTTGACGATTTATAAAAAGAACTCTTCGTTATAGACTTGGCTTTTTTTGAATAAACGCCTAGTTTTGTCGTATGCTTATCCTTATTAGTTTGAATCTGCTTTTTTACAGTGCCATCGTCGCTATCAGATTCACTTGAGCTACTGCAACGATAAATTAAAGTAAAGTTAAATAAAAATATATAAATCACGTAAGTATTAAAAAATCAAATGTTTAAACCAAACCTTTGTTTCGGCGATGTATGAAGAGGAAGCTTCGTCGTAAAATTCTTATTATTGGATAAAGCGGATTTTTTCGAAAAATGCTTGTCCTTATTCGTTTGTACTTTCTTTTTTGCAGGGATAACATCATTATCAGATTCACTTGAGCTGCGAGGTAATATTAAAATATAATATAATTGTACGTATAAAAAATAACATTTTTAAATCAAACCTTTATTTTATCGATGTACGAGAAGGAAGCTTCGCCGTCAACTCGTTTTCATTTGACAAAACGTCGTTTTTGGACTGATGATGATCCTTCTTCGTCCGACTCTGCTGCTTAGCAAGGATATTGTCGCTTTCAGGTTGACTTGAGTTACTGCAAGATTAAATTAAAACATAAGTCCATTGTAAGTGTTTCGATAAAACCCTGTCGTCATTGATCGTTTGATGAAAGGTATTATTGTTACTCTATGCCCGACTAAGCCAAAACTAATTGAAATTTTTCGCGCTTTATAGATGACGCATAAAATGTCCAATCGGGTGCTATATTCATTCAGTACATAAGAGACGAATAGAGAATAAGAGAGAGAGAGAGATTGATTGATTGATTGAACACTTATTTATTATGCCAAGGTCATGATAACCGTATGGCAAACCAGCAAATCACTTACAAATCAAATTAACAGTAATATAATAGGCAATAACACAAGACAAACAATACAATATAGCATGAATAAGAAAAATAACAGCAAATTACAATAGTTAACAAAACAGCGAACAATAACGACGCGACAGAACTCGACACTGAGACACGACCGAAGCAGTAATCAAAGGCAAAGGTAAAAAGACAAAAAGACACAACCGCCAAGTGCTTCATCTAGCTTCTCTCATGTGGATCTGGAGCAATTTCTTGAAAATTGGCAATGAGTTCGCCGATCGCAGATTAGCCGGGAGAGCATTCCACGAATTTGCCGCCTGCACAGCAAAACCCGTCTTGTACGTGGTGGTGTCACCAAAAGGCACCTCCAACGTCAATGCCCCACCAGCGATGCGCGCCGATCGCCGAACCTGGTCATCCGAAGGGTGGTAGAGCTCCTCTATATATGCTGGACAGGATGAAAAAAGTGCCTTATAGGTAAACACATTAAGCAGGTATCTGCGGCGAGAAGACGGCTGCATCCAGCCGAGCTCCTGATAGTATGGCTGGAGCTCTGAATCCCGTCTCAACCTATAAATGAAGCGAACACAAGTGTTGAGCAATCGCTTGAGTATGGTATCAGCTGTGACCTTTATGTCAATGAAAGCGAGGCAGGCGTAGTCCAGATGAGGCAGAATGAATGCGCTGACCAGTAGCCTCCTGATCTCCCGCGGCATGAAGCCGGCTCCCGATCGCAAGCGATGGAGAACCCCGTGTACGCGCGACGAAATGCCTCTTACGTGGCTCTTCCAACTCAACGACCGGTTCATCACGAGTCCCAGATTCCCGACACTCCCCTCAAAAGGCACCTCAACGCCATCGACGACAATCCTACTGCAAAGGTCCTGTCTAATGCGCATCAGATTCTGATCAGAGGCACACAATATTACCTTTGTCTTGGCAACATTCAATGACAGGCCATTGGATTGAGCCCAATCGACTATAGTCTGAACATCCTCATTCAACCTGGCAATAGTTGAGTCGATCTCGGCAGGAGGACATCACAGGTATATCTGGAGATCATCAGCAAAGAGCATATGTGTAGTCGCACAGTGTCTGAGAGAGCGAGTTATCGAGTTGATGTAGACGGCGAACAATAGGAGCCGGCGTTGATCCCTGTGGCACTCCAGATGTGTACGCTCTGAAATCCGTTACGCCTCCAACGTCGTCGAGCACCGCATGCGATCGCAGCGACAAATATGAGTGAAGCAACACAAGCGCAGGCGAAGAGAGGCCCATTCGCCTGAGCGCCAGCAGCAGAGTCTCGTGATTAATCATATCGAACGCACTCTTGAATCGAACAGAACCAGTATCGTAACGAGTCCATCCTCGACGCCGCGGCGTATGTCCTCAGTGATTCTTATGAGGGCCGTTTGAGTGCTGAATCCCCTTCGAAGCCAGATTGACGAGGCGATAACAAGCCCTGCGACTCGAGGTGTTCAGTCAGCTGCGCCGTCAGCAATAAATCATAGACCTTGGCAAGATGCGGCAAGTTTGAAACAGGTCGTGTCTGCGATGGCGATGAAGGCGCACGCACCTTGCTGAGCGGTCGTATGAAAGACTTTTTCCAATGAAGCGGATATCGACCAGAAGAGATGGATGCATTGATAATACTAGTGAGTGTGGGGGCCAGCACATTAAGAGCATTGCCGAAATAGGCAAGAGATAGCCCATCGCCAGACCCAAAACCCACACCACCAGCAACTCGTTTCAAGGCCGACAATACCTCGGGCTCGCCGACCTCTCGGAAGCCAATTCGGGCACGCCATCTTCGATAACAACATCAGCAATACGGTTGAGACTCTGAGCAGAGCAGCCGGGATGCACCGTCGTCACAGCGCAATAGTGCTCAAGCAATTCATCAGCTGTAAAAAAGGTTAACGGCGAGGGAAGCTGGGGGCCAGAGACACCAACACGGCGAAGACATGCCCAGCGTCCGGCATCCGTGTCGCATCTTCTCAGTCCATCCATCACATATTCCTCGCGTGCTCGCTTAGCATCGTTCTTGATTTCTCGTCGCATCAATCTGAAGCGGCGTAGCAAATCCGGATCACGAGTTCTTCTGTAAAGCTGTGCAAGGTTCAAAAAATAACAATTTATTTATTTAATGATTTTGTGACCCTGAAAATTGTGGAGAGGATGTAATAAATCGTAGGAGACGAAATTTATTTGAATATTAGAAGTTCAATTTTATTTATCAAAATCTCTATGTAGTTTTTCGATACTTAAAGTTATAATTTCGATAACGACGTTGTTCAGGCCTGCAACATAGCATAAAGAAGTACGGCGCATACGCGCGTCGGATTAATATTACGTTAATTAAATGAATAACGCGTGGGGGGCGATACTTCGCGAGCAAACACACGCCGCGCGAGAAACTTCCGCGTCAACACGTATCTAGCCACGATCGATCTGACCTGGCGCCGCACCACCTGACACACTTGGGTCAGACGGTTCCTTAAACGGATTTACGCGCGCCTCGGCTCAGGTCAACTCGTGGATACTCACGAACTTGTGTTCTCCACTCTCGAGTCCCGGTCCATGTCTGCTTTGAATGGCTGATGGATAGAAACTGATCTCGGTCCGCTCGCGTAATCTTATCTCACGTGAGCGGATCGGTGGCCCGGGACTGCGCGACGCATTTCGTGTGTTTGCGCATTGTACGAGACGCGAGGACGAATAATTGTTCTTCCCGCGTCACATGCGCAAACATCAACATATTTAGCTCGGCGCGAAAATATGATCGTCGCAGCTGATACAGTCCGTCACGTTCCTTGCACCTCTCTCTCAAGGCCAACGAGAACCAGGGCGCCCGAGCTGCACGTCGAGAGCGCTCATGCAGAGGCGCGAATGCATCAAGTGTGGCCAGCATAGCTGAGTGCAAGCCACGCGCCATCTCATCCGGATCAGTCATCCGAGAGACTCCCACAAGAGCATCACGAAGCTCAGTCGCGAACCGCGGCACAGCGACCCGACGGCTATCGCGGCACATCGCAGCACTGCCACGCGAGAGAGAGAGAGAGAGAGAGAGAGAGAGAGCGAGAGGAAATAATAAACACGATGAGTTAAGACGGCGTCTGCACCGCTGCAACCGGCGCGTATGCATAAACTACTCGTGCACGCTTCGATCAGAGCTTTGCTAGTTGCGACAACTCGGTCTCCGTGTTCTGTGTATGTATAATGCGGCCCGCTTTTTAGTCATGGCCGTGACATTCGCGGCAAACTACTCGGCGGCTACGCAGAATTTATTTAACATTTTTACACACGCGTGAACGCTTGGATTACTCGTTATTTACACGTTTATTGTTGCGCGCGACAATAATAAAAAAAACATCAAACTAACTTTTGTAACTCGGAGTCCCGTGAGGGAGTCTTTGAATTTAACTCGACATCATTTAATGCGCTTGTAATCTTTGACGAAACTCCGTCGTTCTTGGGCGTTTCATAAGTGGTATTACTGTTATTTGATGAGCGACTATAACAAAATTATATTTTAGGTTATTCAATTATCGTAATATTCTATAATTAATTGAAATTTTTACGCTTACTCATTTTTTTCAAATATAGATTTACTTTTCATGATCGAAAGACTTATAAGATCTGCAGACTTTTTCTTTAATGCGTCATAATTTTTTTCCATCTTGGCATTTTGTCTTTAGACAAGCAATAGATGTGGTAAAATTGAATGACGCTTTTCTGCGGGCAGAATGTTCCCGTCTGTTGTAATTTCAAGTGATTCCAGATAATTCTAATTTTCTGAACGAATAGAAAATATTGTTAAAATTTGAAATCATTATAAATTATGCATATATTCTTTGCTTTTTACCCAAAGCACAAGTACAAACATTTTTAGGTTAAATCGGATGTAAACATATATGCTGAGCGATTATTGACGCAACGTTGTGCAGTCGTCTCGCTGCATATACATATACAAAACATATGAAGGACAAATTCAAAATAATGTTGAGCTCAATTCGAGGTTTTTGAATGATTATTTAGCGTAATTTTTTGGTTACGGGCTGTCAGCAAGAAATATCAAAACTTTCTTATTTAAGTATTTATTCCAACTATTTAAGTGAAAAATGGTTCAAAAAAAGAGACACTTTAATGAGTATTCTCGATCAACTCAATATCAGATAAAAATGCATGCAAAAGCATCTAGTGATGATTCCGAATCAACGACGAGTTCGTCGCCTTCTAGTTCGAGCAATGGAAGCGTTTCCACGATTACCACTTCAACCTCTGACTCGTTTTTTACGAATTCTTCTCATTCGGATACAGGTAGGTAAAATTCACTTTTCAAAAAATGTGTAAAATTAATTAATTTATTATTTTTCGAAATTACGAAATACGAAATCGCGCGTGCCTGCGTAACAAACTTTTATTCGAAAAATTGTTTAGTATCAACAGTTCTCGACTACTATTAAACTTCATACTTTTTTACCTGACAACACAGAAAAATACTATTTATTGCGTTTTTCGTGTCAGATGAATAGAAAGTTTTACACGTGGATGAATTATCCAACTGATTCCAAATCGCGCGTGCCTGCGTAACAAACTTTATTAGAAAAAATTGTTTTGTATCAACTGTTCTCGCCTACAATTAAACGTCATACTTTTGAACCTGACAACACAAAAAAAAACTATTTATTGCGTTTTTCGTGTCAGATGAATAGATAGTTGAACACGACGATGATCAATCCTTCTGATACGAAATCGCGCGTGCCTGCGTGTAACACTTTTATTAGAAAAATGGTTTAGTATCAACTGTTCTCGACTACTATAAAACGTCATACTTTTTAACCTGACAACACAGAAAAAAAACTATTTATTGCGTTTTTCGTGTCAGATGAAAAGATAGTTGAACACGACGATGATCAATCCTACTGATACGAAATCGCGCGTGCCTGCGTATAACACTTTTATTAGAAAAATGGTTTTGTATCAACTGTTCTCGACTACTAATAAACTTCATTCTTTATTACCTGACAACACAGAAAAAAACTATTTATTGCGTTTTTCGTGTCAGATGAATTAAAATTGTACACGACGATGAACCATCCTACTGATACGAAATCGCGCGTGCCTGCGCATAACACTTTTATTAGAAAAATTGTTTTGTATCAACTGTTCTCGCCTACAATTACACGTCATACTTTTGAACCCGACAACACAAAAATAAAACTATTAATTGCGTTTTTCGTGTCAGATCAATAGATAGTTGTACACAACGATGAACTATCGAACTGATTCCAAATCGCGCGTGCCTGCGTAACACACTTTTATTAGAAAAATTGGTTTGTATCAACTGTGTTCGACTACAATCAAACGTCATACTTTTTTACCTGACAACACAGAAAAATACTATTTATTGCGTTTTTCGTTTCAGATGAATAGAAAGTTTTACATGTGGATGAATTCTCCAACTGATTCCAAATCGCGCGTGCCTGCCTGACACACTTTTATTAGAAAAATTGTTTTGTATCAACTGTTCTCGCCTATAATTAAAAATCATAATTTATAACCTGACAGCACAAGAAAAAAAACTATTTATTGCGTTTTTCGTGTCAGATGAAAAGATAGTTGAACACGACAATGATTAATCCGTCTGATACGAAATCGCGCGTGCCTGCGTATAACACTTTTATTAGGAAAATGGTTTAGTATCAACTGTTCTCGACTACTATTAAACGTCATACTTTTGAACCTGACAACTCAGAACAAAAACTATTTATTGCGTTTTCCGTGTCAGATGAAAAGATAGTTCAACACGACGATGAACTATCCTCCTGATAGGAAATCGCGCGTGCCTGCGTAACACACTTGTATTAGAAAAATTGTTTTGTATCAACTGTTCTCGCCTATAATTAAAAATCATAATTTATAACCTGACAGCACAAGAAAAAAAACTATTTATTGCGTTTATCGTGTCAGATGAATAGAAAGTTTTACACGTGGATGAATTATCCAACTGATTCGAAATCGCGCGTGCCTGCGTAACAAACTTTTATTAGAAAAATTGTTTTCTATCAACTGATCTCGCCTACAATTAAACGACATACTTTTGAACCTGACAACACAGAAAAAAACTATTTATTGCGTTTTGTGTCAGATGAATAGATAGTTGAACACGACGATGATCAATCCTACTGTTACGAAATCGCGCGTGCCTGCGTATAACACTTTTATTAGAAAAATTGTTTAGTATCAACTGTTCTCGACTACAATTAAAAATCATAATTTTTAACCCGACAGCATAGAAAAAAAACTATTTATTGCGTTTTCCGTGTCAGATGAAAAGATAGTTCAACACGACGATGATTAATCCTTCTGATACGAAATCGCGCGTACCAGCGTATAACACTTTTATTAGGAAAATGGTTTAGTATCAACTGTTCTCGACTACTATTAAACGTCATACTTTTGAACCTGACAACACAGAAAAAAAACTATTTATTGCGTTTTTCGTGTCAGATTAAAAGCAAGTTGTACACGACGATGAACTATCCTCCTGATAGGAAATCGTGCGTGCCTGCTTAACACACTTTTATTAGAAAAATTGTTTTGTATCAACTGTTCTCGCCTATAATTAAAAATCATAATTTATAACCTGACAGCACAAGAAAAAAAACTATTTATTGCGTTTTTCGTGTCAGATGAAAAGATAGTTGAACACGACAATGATTAATCCGTCTGATACGAAATCGCGCGTGCCTGCGTATAACACTTTTTAGGAAAATGGTTTAGTATCAACTGTTCTCGACTACTATTAAACGTCATACTTTTGAACCTGACAACTCAGAACAAAAACTATTTATTGCGTTTTCCGTGTCAGATGAAAAGATAGTTCAACACGACGATGAACTATCCTGATAGGAAATCGCGCGTGCCTGCGTAAACACTTGTATTAGAAAAATTGTTTTGTATCAACTGTTCTCGCCTATAATTAAAAATCATAATTTATAACCTGACAGCACAAGAAAAAAAAACTATTTATTGCGTTTATCGTGTCGATGAATAGAAAGTTTTACACGTGGATGAATTATCCAACTGATTCGAAATCGCGCGTGCCTGCGTAACAAACTTTTATTAGAAAAATTGTTTTCTATCAACTGATCTCGCCTACAATTAAACGACATACTTTTGAACCTGACAACACAGAAAAAAACTATTTATTGCGTTTTTTGTGTCAGATGAATAGATAGTTGAACACGACGATGATCAATCCTACTGTTACGAAATCGCGCGTGCCTGCGTATAACACTTTTATTAGAAAAATTGTTTAGTATCAACTGTTCTCGACTACAATTAAAAATCATAATTTTTAACCCGACAGCATAGAAAAAAACTATTTATTGCGTTTTCCGTGTCAGATGAAAAGATAGTTCAACACGACGATGATTAATCCTTCTGATACGAAATCGCGCGTGCCTGCGTAACACACTTGTATTAGAAAAATTGTTTTGTATCAACTGTTCTCGCCTATAATTAAAAATCATAATTTATAACCTGACAGCACAAGAAAAAAACTATTTATTGCGTTATCGTGTCAGATGAATAGAAAGTTTTACACGTGGATGAATTATCCAACTGATTCGAAATCGCGCGTGCCTGCGTAACAAACTTTTATTAGAAAAATTGTTTTCTATCAACTGATCTCGCCTACAATTAAACGACATACTTTTGAACCTGACAGCACAAGAAAAAAAACTATTTATTGCGTTTTTCGTGTCAGATGAAAAGATAGTTGAACACGACAATGATTAATCCGTCTGATACGAAATCGCGCGTGCCTGCGTATAACACTTTTATTAGGAAAATGGTTTAGTATCAACTGTTCTCGACTACTATTAAACGTCATACTTTTGAACCTGACAACTCAGAAAAAAAACTATTTATTGCGTTTATCGTGTCAGAATAGAAAGTTTTACACGTGGATGATTATCCAACTGATTCGAAATCGCGCGTGCCTGCGTAACAAACTTTTATTAGAAAAATTGTTTTCTATCACTGATCTCGCCTACAATTAAACGACATACTTTTGAACCTGACAACACAGAAAAAAAACTATTTATTGCGTTTTTTGTGTCAGATGAATAGATAGTTGAACACGACGATGATCAATCCTACTGTTACGAAATCGCGCGTACCAGCGTATAACACTTTTATTAGGAAAATGGTTTAGTATCAACTGTTCTCGACTATATTAAACGTCATACTTTTGAACCTGACAACACAGAAAAAAAAACTATTTATTGCGTTTTTCGTGTCAGATTAAAAGCAAGTTGTACACGACGATGAACTATCCTCCTGATAGGAAATCGTGCGTGCCTGCTTAACACACTTTTATTAGAAAAATTGTTTTGTATCAACTGTTCTAGCGTACAATCAAACGTCATACTTTTTTACCTGACAACACAGAAAAAAAACTATTTATTGCGTTTTTCGTGTCAGATTAAAAGCAAGTTGTACACGACGATGAACTATCCTCCTGATAGGAAATCGCGCGTGCCTGCGTATAACACTTTTATTAGAAAAATTGTTTTGTATCAACTGTTCTCGCCTATAATTAAAAATCATATTTATAACCTGACAGCACAAGAAAAAAAACTATTTATTGCTTTTTTCGTGTCAGATGAAAAAATAGTTCAACACGACGATGATCAATCCTTCTGATACGAAATCGCGCGTGCCTACCTAACACACTTTTATTAGAAAAATTGTTTTGTATCAACTGTTCTCGCCTACAATTAAACGTCATACTTTTAAACCTGACAACACAGAAAAATACTATTCATTGCGTTTTTCGAGTCAGATGAAAAGATAGTTGAACACGACGATGATCAATCCTTCTGATACGAAATCGCGCGTACCAGCGTATAACACTTTTATTAGGAAAGTGGTTTAGTATCAACTGTTCTCGACTACTATTAAACGTCATACTTTTGAACCTGACAACACAGAAAAAAAACTATTTAGTGCGTTTTTTGTGTCAGATGAATAGATAGTTGTACACGACGATGAACCATCCTACTGATTCCAAATCGCGCGTGCCTGCGTATAACACTTTTATCAGAAAAACGGTTTATTATCAACTGTTCTTGATTACGATTAAACGTCATACTTTTGAACCTGACAACACAGAAAAAATACTATTTATTGCGTTTTTCGTGTCAGATGAATAGAAAGTTTTACACGTGGATGAATTATCCAACTGATTCGAAATCGCGCGTGCCTGCGTAACAAACTTTTATTAGAAAAATTGTTTTGTATCAACTGATCTCGCCTACAATTAAACGTCATACTTTTGAACCTGACAACACAGAAAAAATACTATTTATTGCGTTTTTCGTGTCAGATTAAAAGCAAGTTGTACACGACGATGAAATCCTCCTGATAGGAAATCGCGCGTGCCTGCGTATAACACTTTTATCAGAAAAATGGTTTAGTATCAACTGTTCTCGATTACTAATAAACGTCATACTTTTGAACCTGAAAACACAGAAAAAAACTATTCATTGCGTTTTTTGTGTCAGATGAATAGATAGTTGAACACGACGATGATCAATCCTACTGTTACGAAATCGCGCGTGCCTGCGTATAACACTTTTATTAGAAAAATTGTTTTGTATCAACTGTTCTCGCCTATAATTAAAAATCATAATTTATAACCTGACAGCACAAGAAAAAAAACTATTTATTGCGTTTTTCGTGTCAGATGAATAGATAGTTGAACACGACGATGATTAATCCTTCTGATACTAAATCGCGCGTACGAGCGTATAACACTTTTATTAGGAAAATGGTTTAGTATCAACTGTTCTCGACTACTATTAAACGTCTATTTGAACCTGACACAACACAGAGAAATAACTATTTAGTGCGTTTTTTGTGTCAGATGAATAGATAGTTGTACACGACGATGAACCATCCTACTGTTACGAAATCGCGCGTGCCTGCTTATAACACTTTTATTAGAAAAATTGTTTTGTCAACGTTTCGCCTTAATTAAAATCATAATTTATAACCTGACAGCACAAGAAAAAAAACTATTTATTGCGTTTTTCGTGTCAGATGAATAGTAGTTGAACACGACGATGATTAATCCTTCTGATACTAAATCGCGCGTACGAGCGTATACACTTTTATTAGGAAAATGGTTTAGTATCAACTTCTCGACTACTATTAAACGTCATACTTTTGAACCTGACAACACAGAAAAAAAACTATTTATTGCGTTTTTTGTGTCAGATTAAAAGCAAGTTGTACACGACGATGAACTATCCTCCTGATAGGAAATCGCGCGTGCCTGCCATAACACACTTTTATTAGAAAAATTGTTTGGTATCAACCTGTTCTAGCGTACAATCAAAGTCATACTTTTTACTTGAACAACAAGAAAAATACTATTATTGCGTTTTTCGTTTCAGATGAAAGAAAGTTTTACATGTGGATGAATTATCCAACTGATTCCAAATTGCGCGTGCCTGCCTAAACACTTTTATTAGAAAAATTGTTTTGTATCAACTGTTCTCGCCCTACTACATTAAACGTCATACTTTTGAACCTGACAACACAGAAAAATACTATTTATTGCGTTTTTCGTGTCAGATTAAAAGCAAGTTGTACACGACGATGAACTATCCTCCTGATAGGAAATCGCGCGTGCCTGCGTAACACACTTTTATTAGAAAAATTGTTTTGTATCAACTGTTCTCGCCTACAATTAAAAATCATAATTTATAACCTGACAGCACAAAAAAAAAACTATTCATTGCGTTTTTCGTGTCAGATTAAAAGATAGTTGAACACGACGATGAACTATCCTCCTGATAGGAAATCGCGCGTGCCTGCGTAACACACTTTATTAAAAATTGTTTGTATCAACTGTTCTCGACTACTATTAAACTTCATACTTTTTAACCTGACAACACAGAAAAAAAACTATTCATTGCGTTTTTCGTGTCAGATGAATAGATAGTTGAACACGACGATGATCAATCCTTCTGATACGAAATCGCGCGTGCCTGCGTACAACACTTTTATTAGAAAAATGGTTTAGTATCAGCTGTTCTCGCCTACAATTGAAAAACATAATTTTTAACCTGACAGCATAGAAAAAAAACTATTTATTGCATTTTTCGTGTCAGATGAATAGATAGTTGAACACGCCGATGATCAATCCTTCTGATACGAAATCGCGCGTGCCTGCGTATAAACACTTTTATTAGAAAATGGTTTAGTATTAACGTTCTCGACTACTATTAAACTTCATACTTTCTAACCTGCCAACACAGAAAAAAAAAACTATTTATTGCGTTTTTCGTGTCAGAATGAAAGATAGTTGAACCGACGATGATCAATCCTACTGATACGAAATCGCGCGTGCCTGCCTAAAGCACTTTTATTGCAACAATTGGTTTGTATCAACTGTGTTCGACTACAATCAAACGTCATACTTTTGAACCTGACAACACAGAAAAAAAAAAATATTTATTGCGTTTTTCGTGTCAGATTAAAAGCAAGTTGAACACGACGATGATCAATCCTTCTGAAACTAAATCGCGCGTGCCTGCGTAAACACTTTTATTGGAAATTTGGTTTGTATCAACTGTGTTCACTGCAATCAAACGTCATACTTTGAACCTGACACACAGAAAGATACTATTTATTGCTATTTTCGTTTCAGATGAATAGAAAGTTTTACATGTGGATGAATTATCCAGCTGATTCCAATCGCGCGTGCCTGCCTAACACACTTTTATTAGAAAAATTGTTTTGTATCAATGTTCTCGCCGACAATTAAACGTCATACTTTTTACCTGACAACACAGAAAAAAAACTATTTATTGCGTTTTTCGTGTCAGATTAAAAGCAAGTTGTACACGAGATGAACTATCCTCCTGATAGGAAATCGCGCGTGCCTGCGTATAACACTTTTATTTGAAAAATTGTTTTGTATCAACTGTTCTAGCGTACAATCAAACGTCATACTTTTTTACTTGACAACACAGAAAGATACTATTTATTGCGTTTCGTTTCAGATGAATAGAAAGTTTTACATGTGGATGAATTATCCAGCTGATTCCAAATCGTGCGTGCCTGCCTAACACACTTTTATTCGAAAAATTGTTTTGTATCAACGGTTCTCGCCTATAATTAAAAATCATAATTTAAAACCTGACCAGCACAAGAAAAAAAACTATTTATTGCGTTTTTCGTGTCAGATGAAAGATAGTTGAACACGACGATGATTAATCCGTCTGATACGAAATCGCGCGTGCCTGCGTAAACATTTTATTAGGAAAATGGTTTAGTATCAACTGTTCTCGACACTATTAAACGTCATACTTTTGAACCTGACAACACAGAAAATAACTATTTATTGCGTTTTTCGTGTCAGATTAAAAGCAAGTTGTACACGACGATGAACTATCCTCCTGATAGGAAATCGCGCGTGCCTGCGTAACACACTTTTATTGGAAATTTGGTTTGTATCAACTGTGTTCGACTACAATCAAACGTCATACTTTTGAACCTGACAACACAGAAAAAATACTATTTATTGCGTTTTTCGTGTCAGATGAAACGAAAGTTTTACACGTTGATGAATTATCCAACTGATACGAAATCGCGCGTGCTGCTGCGTAACACACTTTTACTGAAAAAATTGGTTTGTATCAACTGTGTTCGACTACAATCAAACGTCATACTTTTTCACCTGACAGCACAGAAAAATACTATTTATTGCGTTTTTCGTGTCAGATGAAACGAAGGTTTTACACGTTGATGAATTATCCAACTGATACGAAATCGCGCGTGCCTGCGTAACACACTTTTACTGAAAAAATTGGTTTGTATCAACTGTGTTCGACTACAATCAAACGTCATACTTTTTCACCTGACAACACAGAAAAATACTATTTATTGCGTTTTTCGTGTCAGATGAATCGAAAGTTTTACACGTTAATGAATTATTCAACTGATTCCAAATCGCGCGTGCCTGCGTAACACACTTTTATTAGAAAATGGTTTTGTATCAACTGTTCTCGCCTACAATAAAATCATAATTTTAACCTGACAGCACAGAAACAAAACTATTTATTGCGTTTTCGTGTCAGATTAAAAGCAAGTTGTACACGACGATTAACCATCCTCCTGATACGAAATCGCGCGTGCCTGCGTATAACACTTTTATGAGAAAAATTGTTTTGTATCAACTGTTCTCGCCTACAATTAAACGTCATACTTTTGAACCTGACAACACAGAAAAAAAACTATTTATTGCGTTTTTCGTGTCAGATTAAAAGCAAGTTGTACACGACGATTAACCATCCTCCTGATACGAAATCGCGCGTGCCTGCGTATAACACTTTATGAGAAAAATTGTTTTGTATCAACTGTTCTCGCCTACAATTAAACGTCATACTTTTGAACCTGACAACACAGAAAAAAAACTATTTATTGCGTTTTTCGTGTCAGATGAAAAGACAGTTGAACACGACGATGAACTATCCTCCTGATAGGAAATCGCGCGTGCCTGCGTAACACACTTTTATTAGAAAAATTGTTTTGTATCAACTGTTCTAGCGTACAATCAAACGTCATACTTTTTTACTTGACAACACAGAAAAATACTATTTATTGCGTTTTTCGTTTCAGATGAATAGAAAGTTTTACATGTAGATGAATTATCCAGCTGATTCCAAATCGCGCGTGCCTGCCTAACACACTTTTATTAGAAAAATTGTTTTGTATCAACTGTTCTCGCCGACAATTAAACGTCATACTTTTTTACCTGACAACACGAAAAAAAACTATTTATTGCGTTTTTCGTGTCAGATTAAAAGCAGTTGTACACGACGATGAACTATCCTCCTGATAGGAAATCGCGCGTGCCTGCGTATAACACTTTATTAGAAAATTGTTTTGTATCAACTGTTCTAGCGTACAATCAAACGTCATACTTTTTTACTTGACAACACAGAATATATTTATTGCGTTTTTCGTTTCAGATGAATAGAAAGTTTTACATGTGGATGAATCATCCAGCTGATTCCAAATCGCGCGTGCCTGCCTAACACACTTTTTAGAAAAAATTGTTTTGTATCAACGTTCTCGCCGACAATTTAACGTCATACTTTTAAACCTCACAACACAAAAAAAACTATTTATTGCGTTTTTGTGTCAGATGAATAGATAGTTGTACACGACGATGAACCATCCTACTGAGACGAAATCGCGCGTGCCTGCCTAACACCTTTTATTAGAAAAAATGTTTTGTATCAACTGTTCTCGATTACTAATAAACGTCATACTTTTGAAACCTCACAACAAAAAAAAAACTATTTATTGCGTTTTTTGTCAGATGAATAGATAGTTGTACACGACAAAGACTATTCTCCTGATACGAAATCAATGTGCCTGCGTAAACTTTTATCAGAAAAAATGGTTTTAGTATCAACTGGTTCTCGATTCTAATAACGTCATACTTTTAAACCTCACAACACAAAAAAAAAACTATTTATTGCGTTTTTGTGTCAGATGAGAGATAGTTGTACACGACAATGACTATTCTCCTGATACGAAATCAAGTGTGCCTGCGTATAACACTTATCAGAAAAATGGTTTAGTATCAACTGTTCTCGATTACTAATAAACGTCATACTTTTAAACCTCACAACACAAAAAAAAACTATTTATTGCATTTTTGTGTCAGATGAATAGATAGTTGTACACGACGATGAACCATCCTACTGATACGAAATCGCGCGTGCCTGCGTAACACACTTTTATTAGAAAAATTGTTTTGTATCAACTGTTCTAGCGTGCAATCAAACGTCATACTTTTTTACTTGACATCACAGAAAAATACTATTGATTGCGTTTTTCGTTTCAGATGAATAGAAAGTTTTACATGTGGATGAATTATCCAACTGATTCTAAATCGCGCGTGCCTGCGTAACACACTTTTATTAGAAAAATTGTTTTGTATCAACTGTTCTCGCCTACAATTAAAAATCATAATTTTTAACCTGACAGCACAGAAACAAAACTATTTATTGCGTTTTTCGTGTCAGATTAAAAGCAAGTTGTACACGCGATTAACCATCCTCCTGATACGAAATCGCGCGTGCCTGCGTATAACACTTTTATGAGAAAAATTGTTTTGTATCAACTGTTCTCGCCGACAATTAAAACGTCATACTTTTTACCTGACAATACAAGAAAAAAAATTATTTATTGCGTTTTTCGTGTCAGATTAAAAGCAAGGTTGTACACGACGATGAAACTATCCTCCTGATAGGAAATCGCGCGTGCCTGCGTATAACACTTTTATTAGAAAAATTGTTTGTATCAACTGTCTCGACTACAATTAATCGTCATACTTTTGAACTGACAACACAGAAAAAACTATTTATGCGTTTTCGTTTCAGATAAATAGAAAGTTTTACATGTGGATGAATTATCCAACTGATTCCAAATCGCGCGTGCTGCGTAACACACTTTTATTGGAAAAATTGGTTTGTATCAACTGTGTTCGACTACAATCAAACGTCATACTTTTTTACCTGACAACACAAAAAAAAAACTATTTGCTGCGTTTTTCGTGTCAGATTAAAAGCAAGTTGTACACGACGATGAAACTCTCCTCCTGATAGGAAATCGCGCGTTCTGCGTAACACACTTTTATTGGAAAAATTAGTTTGTATCAACTGTGTTCGACTACAATCAAACGCATACTTTTTCACCTGACAACACAGAAAAATACTATCTATTTGCGTTTTTCGTGTCAGATGAATCGAAAGTTTTACACGTTAATGAATTATTCAACTGATTCCAAATGCGCGTGCCTGCGCGTACACACTTTTATTAGAAAAATTGTTTTATCAACTGTTCTAGCGTACAATCAAACGTCATACTTTTTTACTTGCCAACACAGAAAGATTACTTTATTGCGTTTTTCGTTTCAGATGAATAGAAATTTTACTGTGGATGAATTATCCAGCTGATTCCAAATCGGGCGTGCCTGCGTATAACACTTTTATCAGAAAAAATGGTTTAGTATCAACTGTTCTCGATACTACTACAAAACGTCATACTTTTAAACCTCACAACACAAAAAAAACTATTTATTGCATTTTGTGTCAGATGATAGATAGTTGTACACGACGATGAACCATCCTACTGATACGAAATCGCGCGTGCCTGCGTAACACACTTTTATTAGAAAAATTGTTTTGTATCAACTGTTCTAGCGTGCAATCAAACGTCACTTTTTTACTTGACATCACAGAAAAAATACTATTGATTGCGTTTTTCGTTTCAGATGAATAGAAGTTTTACATGTGGATGAATTATCAACTGATTCTAAATCGCGCGTGCCTGCGTAACACACTTTTATTAGAAAAATTGTTTGTATCAACTGTCGCGCTACAATTAAAAATCATAATTTTTAACCTGACAGCACAAACAAACTATTTATTGCGTTTTTCGTGTCAGATTAAAAGCAAGTTGTACACGACGATTAACCATCCTCCTGATACGAAATCGCGCGTGCCTGCGTCTAACACTTTTATGAGAAAAATGTTTGTATCAACTGTTCTCGCCGACAATTAAACGTCATACTTTTTTACCTGACAATACAAGAAAAAAATTATTATTGCGTTTTTCGTGTCAGATTAAAAGCAAGTTGTACACGACGATGAACTATCCTCCTGATAGGAAATCGCGCTGCCTGCGTATAACACTTTTTAGAAAAATTGTTTTGTATCAACTGTTCTCGACTACAATTAATCGTCATACTTTTGAACCTGACAACCACAGAAAAATACTATTTATTGCGTTTTCGTTTCAGATAAATAGAAAGTTTTACATTGTGGATGAATTATCCAACTGATTCCAAATCGCGCGTGCCTGCGTAACACACTTTTTTGGAAAAAATTGGTTTGTATCAACTGTGTTCGACTACAATCAAACGTCATACTTTTTTACCTGACAACACAAAAAAAAACTATTTGCTGCGTTTTCGTGTCAGATTAAAAGCAAGTTGTACCGACGATGAACTATCCTCCTGATAGGAAATCGCGCGTTCCTGCGTAACACACTTTTATTGGAAAAATTAGTTTGTATCAACTGTGTTCGACTACAATCAAACGTCATACTTTTTCACCTGACAACACAGAAAATACTATCTATTGCGTTTTTCGTGTCAGATGAATCGAAAGTTTTACCGTTAATGAATTATTCAACTGATTCCAAATCGCGCGTGCCTGCGAACACACTTTATTAGAAAAATTGTTTTGTATCAACTGTTCTAGCGTACAATCAAACGTCATACTTTTTTTACTTGACAACACAGAAAGATTTTATTGCGTTTTTCGTTTCAGATGAATAGAAATTTTACATGTGGATGAATTATCCAGCTGATTCCAAATCGGGCGTGCTGCCAAACACATTTTATTAGAAAAATTGTTTTGTATCAACTGTTCTCGCCGACAATTAAACGTCATACTTTTTTACCTGACAACACAGAAAAAAAAACTGTTTATTGCGTTTTTGTGTCAGATGAATAGATAGTTGTACACGACGATGAACCATCCTACTGATAAGAAATCGCGCGTGCCTGCGTATAACACTTTTATTGAAAAATTGTTTGTATCAACTGTTCTAGCGTACAATCAAACGTCATACTTTTTTACTTGACAACCACAGAAAGATACTATTTATTGCGTTTTTCGTTCAGATGAATAGAAAGTTTTTACATGTGGATGAATTATCCAGCTGATTCCAAATCGCGCGTGCCTGCCTAACACACTTTTATTAGAAAAATTGTTTGTATCAACTGTTCTCGCCGACAATAACGTCATACTTTTTACCTGACAACACAGAAAAAAAACTATTTATTGTGTTTTCGTGTCAGATTAAGCAAGTTGTACACGACGATGAACATCCTCCTGATAGGAAATCGCGTGCCTGCGTATAACACTTTTATTTGAAAAATTGTTTTGTATCAACTGTTCTAGCGTACAATCAAACGTCATACTTTTTTACTTGACAACACAGAAAGATACTATTTATTGCGTTTTTCGTTTCAGATGAATAGAAGTTTTACATGTGGATGAATATCCAGCTGATTCCAAATCGCGCGTGCCTGCCTAACACACTTTTATTAGAAAAATTGTTTTGTATCAACTGTTCTCGCCGACAATCAAACGTCATACTTTTTCACCTGACAACACGAAAAAACTATTATTGCGTTTTTCGTGTCAGACGAATCGAAAGTTTTACACGTTAATGAATTATTCAACTGATTCCAAATCGCGCGTGCCTGCGTAACACACTTTATTTGAAAATGTTTTGTATCAACTGTCTAGCGTACAATCAAACGTCATACTTTTTTACTTGACAACACAGAAAGATACTATTTATTGCGTTTTTCGTTTCAGATGAATAGAAAGTTTACATGTGGATGAATTATCCAGCTGATTCCAATCGCGCGTGCCTGCCTAACACACTTTTATTAGAAAAATTGTTTTGTATCAACTGTTCTCGCCGACAATTAAACGTCATACTTTTTTTACCTGACAACACAGAAAAAAAACTGTTTATCGCGTTTTTTGTGTCAGATGAATAGATAGTTGTACACGACGATGAACCATCCTACTGATAAGAAATCGCGCGTGCCTGCGTATAACACTTTTATTGGAAAAATTGTTTAGTATCAACTGTTCTCGACTACAATTAAAAATCATAATTTTAAAACCCGACCACATAGAAAAAAAATTATTTATTGCGTTTTTCGTGTCAGATGAATAGATAGTTGAACACGACGATGATTAATCCTTCTGATACGAAATCGCGCGTACCAGCGTATAACACTTTTATTAGGACAATGGTTTAGTATCAACTGTTCTCGACTACTATTAAACGTCATACTTTTGAACCTGACAACACAGAAAAAAAACTATTTCGTGCGTTTTTTGTGTCAGATGAATAGATAGTTGTACACGACGATGAACCATCCTACTGATAAGAAATCGCGCGTGCCTGCGTATAACACTTTTATCAGAAAAATTGTTTATTATCGACTGTTCTCGATTACTATTAAACGTCATACTTTTGAACCTGACAACACAGAAAAAAAACTACTTATTGCGTTTTTCGTGTCAGATTAAAAGCAAGTTGTACACGACGATGAACTATCCTCCTGATAGGAAATCGCGCGTGCCTGCGTAACACACTTTTATTAGAAAAATTGTTTTGTATCAACTGTTCTCGCCTACAATTAAAAATCATAATTTTAACCTGACAGCACAGAAACAAAACTATTTATTGCGTTTTCGTGTCAGATTAAAAGCAAGTTGTACACGACGATTAACCATCCTCCTGATACGAAATCGCGCGTGCCTGCGTATAACACTTTTATGAGAAAATTGTTTTGTATCACTGTTCTCGCCGACAATTAAACGCATACTTTTTACCTGACAACAAAGAAAAAAATTATTTATTGCGTTTTTCGTGTCAGATTAAAAGCAAGTTGTACACGACGATTAACCATCCTCCTGATACGAAATCGCGCGTGCCTGCGTAACACACTTTTATTAGAAAATTGTTTGTATCAACTGTTCTCGCCTATAATTAAACATAATTTATAACCTGACAGCACAAAAAAAAAACTATTTATGCGTTTTTCGGTCAGATGAAAAGACAGTTGAACACGACGATGATCACTCCTTCTGAAACGAAATCGCGGCGTGCCTGCGTAACACACTTTTATTGGAAATTTCGTTTGTATCAACTGTGTTCAACTGCAATCAAACGTCATACTTTTGAACCTGACAACACACAGAAAAAAAAATCTTTATTGCGTTTTCGTGTCAGATTAAAAGCAAGTTGAACACGACGATGATCAATCCTTCTGAAACGAAATCGCGCGTGCCTGCGTAAACACTTTTTTGGAAATTTGGTTTGTATCAACTGTGTTCAACTGCATCAAACGTCATACTTTTGAACCTGACAACACAGAAAAAAAAATATTTATTGCGTTTTCGTGTCAGATTGAAAGCAAGTTGTACACGACGATGAACTATCCTCCTGATAGGAAATCGCGCGTGCCTGCGTAACACACTTTTATTAGAAAAATTGTTTTGTATCAACTGTTCTAGCGTACATCAAACGTCATACTTTTTACTTGACAACACAGAAAAATACTATTTATTGCGTTTTTCGTTCAGATGAATAGAAAGTCTTACATGTGGATGAATTATCCAACTGATTCCAAATCGCGCTTGCCTACCTAACACACTTATTAGAAAAATTGTTTTGTATTAACGGTTCTCGCCTAATTAAAAATCATAATTTATAACCTGACAGCACAAGAAAAAAACTATTTTTGCGTTTTTCGTGTCAGATGAAAAGTAGTTGAACACGACGATGATTAATCCGTCTGATACGAAATCGCGCGTGCCTGCGTATAACACTTTTATTAGGAAAATGGTTTAGTATCAATGTTCTCGACATCTATTAAACGTCATACTTTGAACCTGACAACACAAAAAAATACTTTATTGCGTTTTTCGTGTCAGATATAAAAGCAAGTTGTACACGACGATAAACCATCCTCCTGATACGAAATCGCGCGTGCCTGCGTATAACACTTTTATGAAAAAATTGTTTTGTATCAACTGTTCTAGCGTGCAATCAAACGTCATACTTTTTTACTTGACAACACAGAAAATACTATTATTGCGTTTTTCGTTTCAGATGAATAGAAAAGTTTTACAGGGACAATTATCCAACTGATTCCAAATCGCGCGTGCCTGCCTAACACACTTTTATTAGAAAAATTGTTTTGTATCAACTGTTTTCGCCTACAATTAAAACGTCATACTTTTGAACCTGACAACACGGAAAAAAAAACTATTTATTGCGTTTTTCGTGTCAGATTAAAAGCAAGTTGTACACGACGATGAACTATCCTCTTGATAGGAAATCGCGCGTGCCTGCGTAACACACTTTTTAGAAAATTGTTTTGTATCAACTGTTCTAGCGTGCAATCAAACGTCATACTTTTTTACTTGACATCACAGAAAAATACTATTGATTGCGTTTTTCGTTTCAGATGAATAGAAAGGTTTTACATGTGGATGAATTATCCAACTGATTCTAAATCGCGCGTGCCTGCGTAACACACTTTATTAGAAAAATTGTTTTGTATCAACTGTTCTCGCCTACAATTAAAAATCATAATTTTAAACCTGACAGCACAGAAACAAACTATTTATTGCGTTTTTCGTGTCAGATTAAAAGCAAGTTGTACACGACGATAACCATCCCCGATACGAAATCGCGCGTGCCTGCGTAAAAACACTTTTATGAGAAAAATTGTTTTGTATCAACTGTTCTTCGCCGACAATTAAACGTCATACTTTTTTACCTGACAACACAGAAAAAAAATTATTTATTGCGTTTTTCGTGTCAATTAAAAGCAAGTTGTACACGACGATGAACTATCCTCCTGATAGGAAATCGCGCGTGCCTGCGTATAACACTTTTATTAGAAAAATTGTTTTGTATCAACTGTTTCTCGACTACAATAATCGTCATACTTTTGAACCTGACAACACAGAAAAATACTATTTATTGCGTTTTTCGTTTCAGATAAAGAAAGTTTTTACATGTGGATGATTATCCAACTGATTCCAAATCGCGCGTGCCTGCGTAACACACTTTTATTGGAAAAATTGGTTTGTATCAACTGTGTTCGACTACAATCAAGCGTCATACTTTTTTACCTGACAACACAAAAAAAAAACTATTTATTGCGTTTTTCGTGTCAGATTAAAAGCAAGTTGTACACGACGATGAACTATCCTCCTGATAGGAAATCAGGCGTTCCTGCGTAACACACTTTTATTGGAAAAATTGGTTTGTATCAACTGTGTTCGACTACAATCAAACGTCATACTTTTTCACCTGACAACACAGAAAAATACTATCTATTGCGTTTTTCGTGTCAGATGAATCGAAAGTTTTACACGTTAATGAATTATTCACTGATCCAAATCGCGCGTGCCTGCGTAACACACTTTTATTAGAAAAATTGTTTTGTATCAACTGTTCTAGGTACAATCAAACGTCACTTTTTTACTTGACAACACAGAAAGATACTATTTATTGCTATTTTCGTTTCAGATGAATAGAAAGTTTTACATGTGGATGAATTATCCAGCTGATTCCAAATCGCGCGTGCCTGCCTAACACACTTTATTAGAAAATTGTTTTGTATCAACTGTTCTCGCCGACAATTAAACGTCATACTTTTGAACCTGACAACACAGAAAAAAAACTATTTATTGCGTTTTTCGTGTCAGATTAAAAGCAAGTTGTACACGACGATGAACTATCCTCCTGATAGGAAATCGCGCGTGCCTGCGTATAACACTTTTATTAGAAAAATTGTTTTGTATGAACTGTTCTCGATTACTAATAAACGTCATAATTTTAAACCTCACAACACAAAAAAAAACTATTTATTGCGTTTTTTGTGTCAGATGAATAGATAGTTGTACACGACGATGAACTATTCTCCTGATAAGAAATCGCGTGTGCCTGCGTATAACACTTTTATCAGAAAAATGGTTTAGTATCAACTGTTCTCGATTACTAATAAACGTCATACTTTTAAACCTCACAACACAAAAAAAAACTATTTATTGCGTTTTTTGTGTCAGATGAATAGATAGTTGTACACGACGATGAACCATCCTACTGATACGAAATGGCGTGTGCCTGCGTATAACACTTTTATTAGAAAAATTGTTTTGTATCAACTGTTCTAGCGTACAATCAAACGTCATACTTTTACTTGACAACCAGAAAGATACTATTTATGCGTTTTTCGTTTCAGATGAATAGAAAGTTTTACATGTGGATGAATTATCCAGCTGATTCCAAATCGCGCGTGCCTGCCTAACACACTTTTATTAGAAAAATTGTTTTGTATCAACTGTTCTCGCCGACAATTAAACGTCATACTTTTTTACCTGACAACACAGAAAAAACTATTTATTGCGTTTTTCGTGTCAGATTAAAAGCAAGTTGTACAACGATGAACTATCCCCTGATAGGAAATCGCGCGTGCCTGCGTATAACACTTTATTTGAAAAATTGTTTTGTATCAACTGTTCTAGCGTACAATCAAACGTCATACTTTTTTACTTGACAACACAGAAAGATACTATTATTGCGTTTTCGTTTCAGATGAATAGAAAGTTTTACATGTGGATGAATTATCCAGCTGATTCCAAATCGCGCGTGCCTGCCTAACACACTTTTATTAGAAAAATTGTTTTGTATCAACTGTTCTCGCCGACAATTAAACGTCATACTTTTTTACCTGACAACACAGAAAAAAAACTGTTTATTGCGTTTTTTGTGTCAGATGAATAGATAGTTGTACACGACGATAAACCATCCTACTGATAAGAATCGCGCGTGCCTGCGTAACACTTTTATTGGAAAAATTGTTTAGTATCAACTGTTCTCGACTACAATTAAAAATCATAATTTTAAACCCGACCTCATAGAAAAAAAATTATTTATTGCGTTTTTCGTGTCAGATGAATAGATAGTTGAACACGACGATGATTAATCCTTCTGATACGAAATCGCGCGTACCAGCGTATAACACTTTTTAGGACAATGGTTTAGTATCAACTGTTCTCGACTACTATTAAACGTCATACTTTTGAACCTGACAACACAGAAAAAAAACTACTTATTGCGTTTTTCGTGTCAGATTAAAAGCAAGTTGTACACGACGATGAACCATCCTACTGATAAGAAATCGCGCGTGCCTGCGTATAACACTTTTATCAGAAAAATTGTTTATTATCGACTGTTCTCGATTACTATTAAACGTCATACTTTTGAACCTGACAACACAGAAAAAAAACTACTTATTGCGTTTTTCGTGTCAGATTAAAAGCAAGTTGTACACGACGATGAACTATCCTCCTGATAGGAAATCGCGCGTGCCTGCGTAACACACTTTTATTAGAAAAATTGTTTGTATCAACTGTTCTCGCCTACAATTAAAAATCATAATTTATAACCTGACAGCACAGAAACAAAACTATTTATTGCGTTTTTCGTGTCAGATTAAAAGCAAGTTGTACACGACGATTAACCATCCTCCTGATACGAAATCGCGCGTGCCTGCGTATAACACTTTTATGAGAAAAATTGTTTTGTATCAACTGTTCTCGCCGACAATTAAACGTCATACTTTTTACCTGACAACACAAGAAAAAAAATTATTTATTGCGTTTTTCGTGTCAGATTAAAAGCAAGTTGTACACGACGATGAACTATCCTCCTGATAGGAAATCGCGCGTGCCTGCGTATAACACTTTTATTAGAAAAATTGTTTTGTATCAACTGTTCTAGCGTACAATCAAACGTCATACTTTTTTACTTGACAACACAGAAAAATACTATTTATTGCGTTTTTCGATCCAGATGAATAGAAAGTTTTACATGTGGATGAATTATCCAGCTGATTCCAAATCGCGCGTGCCTGCCTAACACACTTTTATTAGAAAAATTGTTTTGTATCAACTGTTCTCGCCGACAATTAAACGTCATACTTTTTTACCTGACAACACAGAAAAAAAACTGTTTATTGCGTTTTTGTGTCAGATGAATAGATAGTTGTACACGACGATGAACCATCCTACTGATAAGAAATCGCGCGTGCCTGCGTAAACACTTTTATTGGAAAAATTGTTTTGTATCAACTGTTCTCGACTACAATTAAAAATCATAATTTTTAACCTAAAAGCACAGAAACAAAACTATTTTTGCGTTTTCGTGTCAGATTAAAAGCAAGTTGTACACGACGATTAACCATCCTCCTGATACGAAATCGCGCGTGCCTGCGTATAACACTTTTATGAGAAAAATTGTTTTGTATCAACTGTTCTCGCCGACAATTAAACGTCATACTTTTTACCTGACAACACAAGAAAAAAATTATTTATTGCGTTTTTGTGTCAGATTAAAAGCAAGTTGTACACGACGATTAACCATCCTCCTGATACGAAATCGCGCGTGCCTGCGTATAACACTTTTATGAGAAAAATTGTTTTGTATCAACTGTTCTCGCCGACAATTAAAAATCATAATTTATAACCTGACAGCACAGAAACAAAACTATTTATTGCGTTTTTCGTGTCAGATTAAAAGCAAGTTGTACACGACGATTAACCATCCTCCTGATACGAAATCGCGCGTGCCTGCGTATAACATTTTATGAGAAAAATTGTTTTGTATCAACTGTTCTCGCGACAATTAAACGTCATACTTTTACCTGACAACACAGAAAAAAAAACTGTTTATTGCGTTTTTTGTGTCAGATGAATAGATAGTTGTACACGACGATGAACCATCCTACTGATAAGAAATCGCGCGTGCCTGCGTATAACACTTTTATTGGAAAAATTGTTTTGTATCAACTGTTCTCGACTACAATTAAAAATCATAATTTTTAACCTAAAAGCACAGAAACAAAACTATTTATTGCGTTTTTCGTGTCAGATTAAAAGCAAGTTGTACACGACGATTAACCATCCTCCTGATACGAAATCGCGCGTGCCTGCGTATAACACTTTTATGAGAAAAATTGTTTTGTATCAACTGTTCTCGCCGACAATTAAACGTCATACTTTTTTACCTGACAACACAAGAAAAAAAATTATTAATTGCGTTTTTCGTGTCAGATTAAAAGCAAGTTGTACACGACGATTAACCATCCTCCTGATACGAAATCGCGCGTGCCTGCGTATAACACTTTTATGAGAAAAATTGTTTTGTATCAACTGTTCTCGCCGACAATTAAACGTCATACTTTTTTACCTGACAACACAAAAAAAAAACTATTTATTGCGTTTTTCGTGTCAGATTAAAAGCAAGTTGTACACGACGATGAACTATCCTCCTGATAGGAAATCGCGCGTGCCTGCGTATAACACTTTTATTAGAAAAATTGTTTTGTATCAACTGTTCTAGCGTACAATCAAACGTCATACTTTTTTACTTGACAACACAGAAAAATACTATTTATTGCGTTTTTCGATCCAGATGAATAGAAAGTTTTACATGTGGATGAATTATCCAACTGATTGCAAATCGCGCGTGCCTGCGTATAACACTTTTCAGAAAAATTGTTTTGTATCAACTGTTCTCGCTGACAATTAAACGTCATACTTTTGAACCTGACAACACAGAAAAAAAACTATTTATTGCGTTTTTCGTGTCAGATTAAAAGCAAGTTGTACACGACGATGAACTATTCTCCTGATAGGAAATCGCGCGTGCCTGCGTAACACACTTTTATTAGAAAAATTGTTTTGTATCAACTGTTCTCGCCTATAATTAAAAATCATAATTTATAACCTGACAGCACAAGAAAAAAAACTATTTATTGCGTTTTTCGTGTCAGATGAATAGATAGTTGAACACGACGATGATCAATCCTGCTGATACGAAATCGCGCGTGCCTGCGTATAACACTTTTATTAGAAAAATTGTTTTGTATCAACTGTTCTCGCCGACAATTAAACGTCATACTTTTTTACCTGACAACACAAGAAAAAAAATTATTTATTGCGTTTTTCGTGTCAGATTAAAAGCAAGTTGTACACGACGATTAACCATCCTCCTGATACGAAATCGCGCGTGCCTGCGTATAACACTTTTATGAGAAAAATTGTTTTGTATCAACTGTTCTCGCCGACAATTAAACGTCATACTTTTTTACCTGACAACACAAGAAAAAAAATTATTTATTGCGTTTTTCGTGTCAGATTAAAAGCAAGTTGTACACGACGATGAACTATCCTCCTGATAGGAAATCGCGCGTGCCTGCGTATAACACTTTTATTGAAAAATTGTTTGTATCAACTGTTCTAGCGTACAATCAAACGTCATACTTTTTTACTTGACAACACAGAAAAATACTATTTATTGCGTTTTTCGTTCCAGATGAATAGAAAGTTTTACATGTGGATGAATTATCCAACTGATTCCAAATCGCGCGTGCCTGCGTATAACACTTTTATTAGAAAAATCGTTTTGTATCAACTGTTCTCGCCGACAATCAAACGTCATACTTTTTTACTTGACAACACAGAAAGATACTATTTATTGCGTTTTTCGTTTCAGATGAATAGAAAGTTTTACATGTGGATGAATTATCCAACTCATTCCAAATCGCGCGTGCCTGCCTAACACACTTTTATTAGAAAAATTGTTTTGTATCAACTGTTCTCGATTACTAATAAACGTCATACTTTTAAACCTCACAACACAAAAAAAAACTATTTATTGCGTTTTTTGTCAGATGAATAGATAGTTGTACACGACGATGAACTATTCTCCTGATACGAAATCGCGCGTGCCTGCGTATAACACTTTTATTTGAAAAATTGTTTTGTATCAACTGTTCTAGCGTACAATCAAACGTCATACTTTTTTACTTGACAACACAGGAAAAAACTATTTATTGCGTTTTTCGTGTCAGATGAATAGATAGTTGTACACGACGATGAACCATCCTACTGATACGAAATCGCGCGTGCCTGCGTATAACACTTTTATTTGAAAAATTGTTTTGTATCAACTGTTCTAGCGTACAATCAAACGTCATACTTTTTACTGACAACACAGAAAAATACTATTTATTGCGTTTTTCGTTCCAGATGAATAGAAAGTTTTACATGTGGATGAATTATCCAACTGATTGCAAATCGCGCGTGCCTGCGTATAAAGTTTTATCAGAAAAATTGTTTTAGATCAACTGTTCTCGCCGACAATTAAACGTCATACTTTTGAACCTGACAACACAGAAAAAATACTATTTATTGCGTTTTCGTGTCAGATTAAAAGCAAGTTGTACACGACGATGAACTATTCTCCTGATAGGAAATCGCGCGTGCCTGCGTAACACACTTTTATTAGAAAAATTGTTTTGTATCAAGTGTTCTCGCCGACAATTAAACGTCATACTTTTTTTACCTGACAAAAAAGAAAAAAAACATTTATTGCGTTTTTCGTGTCAGATTAAAAGCAAGTTGTACACGACGATGAACTATCCTCCTGATACGAAATCGCGCGTGCCTGCGTATAACACTTTTATTTGAAAATTGTTTTGTATCAACTGTTCTAGCGTACAATCAAACGTCATACTTTTTTACTTGACAACACAGAAAAATACTATTTATTGCGTTTTTCGTTCCAGATGAATAGAAAGTTTACATGTGGATGAATTATCCAACTGATTCCAAATCGCGCGTGCCTGCGTATAACACTTTTATAGAAAAATCGTTTTGTATCAACTGTTCTCGCCGACAATCAAACGTCATACTTTTTTACTTGACAACACAGAAAGTACTATTTATTGCGTTTTCGTTTCAGATGAATAGAAAGTTTTACATGTGGATGAATTATCCAGCTGATTCCAAATCGCGCGTGCCTGCCTAACACACTTTTATTAGAAAATTGTTTTGTATCAACTGTTCTCGCCGACAATTAAACGTCATACTTTTTTACCTGACAAACAGAAAAAAAACTATTTATTGCGTTTTCGTGTCAGATTAAAAGCAAGTTGTACACGACGATGAACTATCCTCCTGATACGAAATCGCGCGTGCCTGCGTATAACACTTTTATTTGAAAAATTGTTTGTATCAACTGTTCTAGCGTACAATCAAAGTCATACTTTTTTACTGACAACACAGAAAAATACTATTTATTGCGTTTTTCGTTCCAGATGAATAGAAAGTTTTACATGTGGATGAATATCCAACTGATTCCAAATCGCGCGTGCCTGCGTATAACACTTTTATTAGAAAAATCGTTTTGTATCAACTGTTCTCGCCGACAATCAAACGTCATACTTTTTTACTTGACAACACAGAAATACGATTTATTGCGTTTTTCGTTTCAGATGAATAGAAAGTTTTACATGTGGATGATTATCCAACTCATTCCAAATCGCGCGTGCCTGCCTAACACACTTTATTAGAAAAATTGTTTTGTATCAACTGTTCTCGATTACTAATAAACCATACTTTTAAACCTCACAACACAAAAAAAAAAACTATTTATTGCGTTTTTGTGTCAGATGAATAGATAGTTGTACACGACGATGAACTATCTCCTGATACGAAATCGCGTGTGCCTGCGTATAACACTTTTATCAGAAAATAGTTTAGTATCAACTGTTCTCGATTACTAAAAAACGTCATACTTTTGAACCTGACAACACAGGAAAAAACTATTTATTGCGTTTTTCGTGTCAGATGAATAGATAGTTGTACACGACGATGAACCATCCTACTGATACGAAATCGCGCGTGACTGCGTATAACACTTTTATTTGAAAATTGTTTTGTATCAACTGTTCTAGCGTACAATCAAACGTCATACTTTTTTACCTGACACAAGAAAAAAAACTATTTATTGCGTTTTTCGTGTCAGATTAAAAGCAAGTTACACGACGATGAACTATCCTCCTGATAGGAAATCGCGCGTGCCTGCGTATAACACTTTTATCAGAAAAATTGTTTATTATCGACTGTTCTCGATTACTATTAAACGTCATACTTTTGAACCTGACAACACAGAAAAAATATTTATTGCGTTTCTCGTGTCAGATTAAAAGCAAGTTGTACACGACGATGAACTACCTCCTGATAGGAATCGCGCGTGCCTGCGTAACACACTTTTATTAGAAAAAGTTTTGTATCAACTGTTCTCGCCTTTAATTAAAAATCATAATTTATAACCTGACGGCACAAGAAAAAAAACTATTTATTTCGTTTTTCGTGTCAGATGAATAGATAGTTGAACACGACGATGATTAATCCGGTCTGATTCCAAATCGCGCGTGCCTGCGTATAACACTTTTATTAGAAAATCGTTTTGTATCAACTGTTCTCGCCGACAATCAAACGTCATACTTTTTTACTTGACACACAGAAAGATACTATTTATTGCGTTTTCGTTTCAGATGATAGAAAGTTTTACATGTGGATGAATTATCCAACTGATTCCAAATCGCGCGTGCCTGCCAACACACTTTTATTAGAAAAATTGTTTTGTATCAACTGTTCTCGCTGACAATTAAACGTCATACTTTTTACCTGACAACACAGAAAAAAAACTATTTATGCGTTTTTCGTGTCAGATTAAAAGCAAGTTGTACACGACGATGAACTATTCTCCTGATACGAAATCGCGTGTGCCTGCGTATAACACTTTTATTAGAATAATTGTTTTGTATCAACTGTTCTCGATTACTAATAAACGTCATACTTTTAAACCTCACAACACAAAAAAAAACTATTTATTGCGTTTTTTGTGTCAGATGAATAGATAGTTGTACACGACGATGAACTATTCTCCTGATACGAAATCGCGTGTGCCTGCGTATAACACTTTTATTAGAATAATTGTTTTGTATCAACTGTTCTCGCCGACAATTAAACGTCATACTTTTGAACCTTACAACACAGAAAAAAAACTATTTATTGCGTTTTTCGTGTCAGATGAATAGATAGTTGAACACGACGATGATCAATCCTGCTGATACGAAATCGCGCGTGCGTGCGTTTAACACTTTTATTAGAAAAATTGTTTTGTATCAACTGTTCTCGATTACTATTAAACGTCATACTTTTAAACCTCACAACACAAAAAAAAACTATTTATTGCGTTTTTTGTGTCAGATGAATAGATAGTTGTACACGACGATGAACCATCCTACTGATACGAAATCGCGCGTGCCTGCGTATAACACTTTTATTTGAAAAATTGTTATGTATCAACTGTTCTAGCGTACAATCAAACGTCATACTTTTTTACTTGACAACACAGAAAAAAAACTATTTATTGCGTTTTTCGTGTCAGATTAAAAGCAAGTTGTACACGACGATGAACTATCCTCCTGATACGAAATCGCGCGTGCCTGCGTATAACACTTTTATTTGAAAAATTGTTTTGTATCAACTGTTCTAGCGTACAATCAAACGTCATACTTTTTTACTTGACAACACAGAAAATCACTATTTATCGCGTTTTTCGTTTCAGATGAATAGAAAGTTTTACATGTGGATGAATTATCCAACTGATTCCAAATCGCGCGTGCCTGCCTAACACACTTTTATTAGAAAAATTGTTTTATCAACTGTTCTCGATTACTAAAACGTCATACTTTAAACCTCACAACACAAAAAAAAACTATTCATTGCGTTTTTTGTGTCAGATGAATGGATAGTTTACACGACGATGAACTATTCTCCTGATACGAAATCGCGTGTGCCTGCGTATAACACTTTTATTAGAATAATTGTTTTGTATCAACTGTTCTCGCCGACAATTAAACGTCATACTTTTGAACCTGACAACACAGAAAAAAAACTATTTATTGCGTTTTTCGTGTCAGATTAAAAGCAAGTTGTACACGACGATGAACTATTCTCCTGATAGGAAATCGCGCGGGCCTGCGTAACACACTTTTATTAGAAAAATTGTTTTGTATCACTGTTCTCGACTATAATTAAAATCATAATTTATAACCTGACAGCACAAGAAAAAAAACTATTTATCGCGTTTTTCGTGTCAGAATAGTTGAACACGACGATGATTAATCCGTCTGATACGAAATCGCGCGTGCCTGCGTATAACACTTTTATTAGGAAAATGGTTTAGTATCAACTGTTCTCGAATACTATTAAACGTCATACTTTTAAAACATCACAACACAAAAAAAAACTATTTATTGCGTTTTTGTGTCAGATGAATAGAAGTTGTACACGACGATGAACCATCCTTGATACGAAATCGCGCGTGCCTGCGTATAACACTTTTATTGGAAAAACTTGTTTTGTATCACTGTTCTAGCGGTACAATCAACGTCATACTTTTTTACTTGACAACACAGAAAAATACTATTTATTGCGTTTTCGTTCCAGATGAATAGCAGTTTTACATGTGGATGAATTATCCAACTGATTCCAAATCGCGCGTGCCTGCCTAACACACTTTTATTAGAAAAATGTTTTGTAAACTGTTCTCGATTACTAATAAACGTCATACTTTTAAACCTCACACACAAAAAAAAACTATTTATTGCGTTTTTGTGTCAGATGAATAGATAGTTGTACACGACGATGAACTATTCTCCTGATCGAAATCGCGTGTGCCTGCGTATAACACTTTATCAAAAATAGTTTAGTATCAACTGTTCTCGATTACTAAAACAACGTCATACTTTTGAACCTGACAACACAGGAAAAACTATTTATTGCGTTTTTCGTGTCAGATGACTAGATAGTTGTACACGACGATGAACCATCCTACTGATACGAAATCGCGCGTGCCTGCGTAAACACTTTTATTTGAAAAATTGTTTTGTATCAACTGTTCTGGCGTACAATCAAACGTCTACTTTTTTACTTGACAACACAGAAAATACTATTTATTGCGTTTTCGTTCCAGATGAATAGAAGTTTTACATGTGGATGAATTATCCAACTGATTGCAAATCGCGCGTGCCTGCGTATAACACTTTTATCAGAAAAATTGTTTTGTATCAACTGTTCTCGCCGACAATTAAACGTGATACTTTTGAACCTGACAACACAGAAAAAAACTATTTATTGCGTTTTTCGTGTCAGATTAAAAGCAGTTGTACACGACGATGACTTCTCCTGATAGGAAATCGCGCGTGCCTGCGTAACACACTTTATTAGAAAAAATTGTTTGTATCAACTGTTCTCGCCTATATTAAAATCATAATTATAACCTGACAGCACAAGAAAAAAAACTATTTATTGCGTTTTTCGTGTCGATGATAGTTGGAACACGACGATGATCAATCCTGCTGATACGAAATCGCGCGTGCCTGCGTAAACAGTTTTATTAGAAAAATTGTTTTGTATAACTGTTCTAGCGTACAATCAAAACGTCATACTTTTTTACTTGACAACACAGAAAGATACTATTTATTGCGTTTTTCGTTTCAGATGAATAGAAAGTTTTACATTGGATGAATTATCCAACTGATTTCCAAATCGCGCGTGCCTGCCTAACACACTTTTATTAGAAAAATTGTTTTGTATCAACTGTTCTCGATTACTAATAAACGTCATACTTTTAAACCTCACAACACAAAAAAAAACTATTCATTGCGTTTTTTGTGTCAGATGAGGGATAGTTGTACACGACGATGAACTATTCCCTGATACGAAATCGCGTGTGCCTGCGTATAAAACTTTATTAGAATAATTGTTTTGTATCAACTGTTCTCGCCGACAATTAAACGTCATATTTTGAACCTGACAACACAGAAAAAAAAACTATTTATTGCGTTTTTCGTGTCAGATTAAAAGCAAGTTGTACACGACGATGAACTATTCTCCTGATAGGAAACGCGCGGGCCTGCGTAACACACTTTATTAGAAAAATTGTTTTGTATCAACTGTTCTCGACTATTAAAAATCATAATTTATAACCTGACAGCACAAGAAAAAAAAACATTTATGCGTTTTTCGTGTCAGATGAAAAGATAGTTGAACACGACGATGATTAATCCGATACGAAATCGCGCGTGCCTGCGTATAACACTTTTATTAGGAAATGGTTTAGTATCAACTGTTCTCGAATACTATTAAACGTCATACTTTTAAAAACATCACAACACAAAAAAAACTATTTATTGCGTTTTTTGTGTCAGATGAATAGATAGTTGTACACGACGATGAACCATCCTACTGATACGAAATCGCGCGTGCCTGCGTATAACACTTTTATTGGAAAATTGTTTGTATCAACTGTTCTAGCGTACAATCAAACGTCATACTTTTTTACTTGACAACACAGAAAGATACTATTTTTGCGTTTTTCGTTTCAGATGAATAGAAGTTTTACATGTGGATGAATTACTCCAACTGATTCCAAATCGCGCGTGCCTGCGTATAACACTTTTTTAGAAAAATCGTTTTGTATCAACTGTTCTCGCCGACAATAATCGTCATACTTTTGAACCTGACAACACGGAAAAATACTATTTATTGCGTTTTTCGTGTCAGATTAAAAGCAAGTTGTACACGACGATGAACTATTCTCCTGATAGGAAATCGCGCGTGCCTGCGTATAACACTTTTATTAGAAAAATTGTTTGTATCAACTGTTCTAGCGTACAATCAAACGTCATACTTTTTTACTTGACAACACAGAAAGATCTAATTGCGTTTTTCGTTTCAGATGAATAGAAAGTTTTACATGTGGATGAATTATCCAACTGATTCCAAATCGCGCGTGCCTGCCAAACACACTTTTATTAGAAAAATTGTTTTGTATCAACTGTTCTCGCTGACAATTAAACGTCATACTTTTTTTCCTGACAACATAGAAAAAAACTATTATTGCGTTTTTCGTGTCAGATTAAAAGCAAGTTGTACACGACGATGAACTATCCTCCTGATAGGAAATCGCGTGTGCCTGCGTATAACACTTTTATCAGAAAATTGTTTATTATCGACTGTTCTCGATTACTATTAAACGTCATACTTTTGAACCTGACAACACAGAAAAAATACTATTTATTGCGTTTTTCGTGTCAGATTAAGAGCAAGTTGTACACGACGATGAACTATCCTCCTGATAGGAAATCGCGCGTGCCTGCGTATAACACTTTTATCAGAAAAATGGTTTAGTATCAACTGTTCTCGATTACTAATAAACGTCATACTTTTTTACCTGACAACACAGAAAAAAAACTATTAATTACGTTTTTCGTGTCAGATTAAAAGCAAGTTGTACACGACGATGAACTATCCTTCTGATAGGAAATCGCACGTGCCTGCGTAACACACTTTTATTAGAAAAATTGTTTTGTATCAACTGTTCTCGCCTATAATTAAAAATCATAATTTATAACCGGACAGCACAAATGAAAAAACTATTTATTGCGTTTTTCGTGTCAGATGAAAAGATAGTTGAAGACGACGATGATTAATCCGTCTGATACGAAATCGCGCGTGCCTGCGTAACACACTTTTATTGGAAATTTGGTTTGTATTAACTGTGTTCGACTACAATCAAACGTCATACTTTTTCACCTGACAACACAGAAAAATACTATTTATTGCGTTTTTCGTGTCAGACGAATCGAAAGTTTTACACGTTGATGAATTATCCAACTGATTCCAAATCGCGCGTGCCTGCCAAACACACTTTTATAGAAAATTGTTTTGTATCAACTGTTCTCGATTACTAAAAAACGTCATACTTTTGAACCTGACAACACAGAAAAAAACTATTTATTGCGTTTTTTGTGTAGATGAATAGATAGTTGTACACGACGATGAACCATCCTACTGATACGAATCGCGCGTGCCTGCGTATAACACTTTTATTGAAAAATTGTTTTGTATCAACCGTTCTAGCGTACAATCAAACGTCATACTTTTTTACTTGACAACGCAGAAAATACTATTTATTGCGTTTTCGTTCCAGATGAATAGAAAGTTTTACATGTGGAAATTATCCAACTGATTGCAAATCGCGCGTGCCTGTTTATAACACTTTTATCAGAAAAATTGTTTTGTATCAACTGTTCTCGCCGACAATTAAACGTCATACTTTTGAACCTGACAACACAGAAAAAAACTATTTATTGCGTTTTTCGTGTCAGATTAAAAGCAAGTTGTACACGACGATGAACTATTCTCCTGATAGGAAATCGCGCGTGCCTGCGTAACACACTTTTATTAGAAAATTGTTTTGTATCAACTGTTCTCGCCTATAATTAAAAATCATAATTTATAACCTGACAGCACAAGAAAGAAAACTATTTATTGCGTTTTTCGTGTCAGATGAATAGATAGTTGAACACGACGATGATCAATCCTGCTGATACGAAATCGCGCGTGCCTGCGTATAACACTTTTATTAGAAAAATTGTTTGTATCAACTGTTCTAGCGTACAATCGAACTTATACTTTTTTACTTGACAACACAGAAAAAAAACCATTTATTGCGTTTTTTGTGTCAGATTAAAAGCAAGTTGTACACGACGATGATATCCTCCTGATAGGAAATCGCGCGTGCCTGCGTATAACACTTTTATTAGAAAAATTGTTTTGTATGAACTGTTCTCGATTACTATAAACGTCATACTTTTAAACCTCACAACACAAAAAAAAACTATTTTTCGTTTTTTTCTGTCAGATGAATAGATAGTTGTACACGACGATGAACTATTCTCCTGATACGAAATCGCGTGTGCCTGCGTATAACACTTTTATCAGAAAAAATGGTTTAGTATCAACTGTTCTCGATTACTAATAAACGTCATACTTTTAAACCTCACAACACAAAAAAAAACTATTTATTGCGTTGTGTCAGATGAATAGATAGTTGTACACGACGATGAACCATCCTACTGATACGAAATCGCGCGTGCCTGCGTAACACACTTTTATTAGAAAAATTGTTTTGTATCAACTGTTCTAGCGTGCAATCAAACGTCATACTTTTTTACTTGACAACACAGAAAAGATACTATTATATGCGTTTTTCGTTTCAGATGAATAGAAAGTTTTACATGTGGATGAATTATCCAGCTGATTCCAAATCGCGCGTGCCTGCCTAACACACTTTTATTAGAAAATTGTTTTGTATCAACTGTTCTCGCCGACAATTAAACGTCATACTTTTTTACCTGACAACACAGAAAAAAAACTATTTATTGCGTTTTTCGTGTCAGATTAAAAGCAAGTTGTACACGACGATGAACTATCCTCCTGATAGGAAATCGCGCGTGCCTGCGTATAACACTTTTATTTGAAAAATTGTTTTGTATCAACTGTTCTAGCGTACAATCAAACGTCATACTTTTTTACTTGACAACACAGAAAGATACTATTTATTGCGTTTTTCGTTTCAGATGAATAGAAAGTTTTACATGTGGATGAATTATCCAGCTGATTCCAAATCGCGCGTGCCTGCCTAACACACTTTTATTAGAAAAATTGTTTTGTATCAACTGTTCTCGCCGACAATTAAACGTCATACTTTTTTACCTGACAACACAGAAAAAAAACTATTTATTGCGTTTTTTGTGTCAGATGAATAGATAGTTGTACACGACGATGAACCATTCCTACTGATAAGAATCGCGCGTGCCTGCGTTAACACTTTTATTGAAACAAATTGTTTAGTATAACGGTTCTCGACTAATTTAAAAATCATAATTTTACGCGACCGCATAGAAAAAAATTATTTATTGCGTTTTTCGTGTCAGATGAATAGATAGTTGAACACGACCGATTAATCCTCTGATACGAAATCGCGGCGTACCAGCGTATAACACTTTTATTAGGACAATGGTTTAGTATCAACTGTTCTCGACTACTATTAAACGTCATACTTTTGAACCTGACAACACAGAAAAAAAACTATTTAGTGCGTTTTTGTGTCAGATGATAGATAGTTGTACACGACGATGAACCATCTACTGATAAGAAATCGCGCGTTGCCTGCGTATAAACTTTTATCAGAAAAATTGTTATTATCGACTGTTCTCGATTACTATTAAACGTCATACTTTTGAACCTGACAACCCAGAAAAAAAACTACTTATTGCGTTTTTCGTGTCAGATTAAAAGCAAGTTGTACACGACGATGAACTATCCTCCTGATAGGAAATCGCGCGTGCCTGCGTAACACACTTTTATTAGAAAAATTGTTTTGTATCAACTGTTCTCGCCGACAATTAAACGTCATACTTTTAAACTGACCCAGAAAAAAAACTATTTATTGCGTTTTTTCGTGTCAGATTAAAAGCAAGTTGTCACGACGATGAACTTTCTCCTGATAGGAAATCGCGCGTGCCGCGTAACACACTTTTATTAGAAAAATTGTTTTGTATCAACTGTTCTCGCCTATAATAAAATCATAATTTATAACCTGACGCACAAGAAAAAAAAAACTATTTATTGCGTTTTCGTGTCAGATGAATAGATAGTTGAACACGACGATGATCATCCTGTGATACGAAATCGCGCGTGCCTGCATAACAGTTTTATTAGAAAAATTGTTTTGTATAACTGTTCTAGCGTACAATCAAACGTCATACTTTTTTACTTGACACACAGAAAGATACTATTTATTGCGTTTTTCGTTTCAGATGAATAGAAAGTTTTACATGTGGATGAATTATCCAACTGATTCCAATCGCGCGTGCCTGCCTAACACACTTTTATTAGAAAATTGTTTTTGTATCAACTGTTCTCGATTACTAATAAACGTCATACTTTTAAACCTCACCACACAAAAAAAAACTATTCATTGCGTTTTTTGTGTCAGATGAGGGATAGTTGTACACGACGATGAACATTCTCCTGATACGAAATCGCGCGTGCCTGCGTATAACACGTTTATTAGAAAGGTTTAGTATCAACTGTTTCTCGAATACTATTAACGTCATACTTTTAAAACATCACAACACAAAAAAAACTATTTATGCGTTTTTGTGTCAGATGAATAGATAGTTGTACACGACGATGAACCATCCTACTGATACGAATCGCGCGTGCCTGCGTATAACACTTATTGGAAAAATTGTTTTGTATCAACTGTTTAGCGTACAATCAAACGTCATACTTTTTTACTTGACAAACACAGAAAAATACTATTTATTGCGTTTTTCGTTCCAGATGAATAGAAAGTTTTACATGTGGATGAATTATCCAACTGATTCCAAATCGCGCGTGCCTGCTAACACACTTTTATTAGAAAAATTGTTTGTATCAACTGTTCTCGATTACTAATAACGTCATACTTTTAAACCTCACAACACAAAAAAAACTATTATTGCGTTTTTTGTGTCAGATGAATAGATAGTTGTACACGACGATGAACTATTCTCCTGATACAAATCGCGTGTGCCTGCGTATAACACTTTTATCAGAAAAATAGTTTAGTCAACTGTTCTCGATTACTAAAAAACGTCATACTTTTGAACCTGACAACACAGGAAAAAACTATTTATTGCGTTTTTCGTGTCAGATGACTAGATAGTTGTACACGACGATGAACCATCCTACTGATACGAAATCGCGCGTGCCTGCGTATAAACACTTTATTGAAAAATTGTTTTGTATCAACTGTTCTGGCGTACAATCAAACGTCATACTTTTTTACTTGACAACACAGAAAAATACTATTTATTGCGTTTTTCGTTCCAGATGAATAGAAAGTTTACATGGGATGAATTATCCAACTGATTGCAAATCGCGCGTGCCTGCGTATAACACTTTTATCAGAAAAATTGTTTGTATCAACTGTTCTCGCCGACAATTAAACGTCATACTTTTGAACCTGACAACACAGAAAAAAACTATTTATTGCGTTTTCGTGTCAGATTAAAAGCAAGTTACACGACGATGAACTATTCTCCTGATAGGAAATCGCGCGTGCCTGCGTAACACTTTTTTAGAAAAATTGTTTTGTATCAACTGTTCTCGCTATAATTAAAAATCATAATTTATAACCTGACAGCACAAGAAAAAAAAACTATTTATTGCGTTTTTCGTGTCAGATGAAGAGATAGTTGAAACGACGATGATCAATCCTGCTGATACGAAATCGCGCGTGCCTGCGATAACAGTTTTATTAGAAAAATTGTTTTGTATAACTGTTCTAGCGTACAATCAAACGTCATACTTTTTTACTTGACAACACAGAAAGATACTATTTATTGCGTTTTTCGTTTCAGATGAATAGAAAGTTTTACATGTGGATGAATTATCCAACTGTTCCAAATCGCGCGGTGCCTGCCTAACACACTTTTATTAGAAAATTGTTTTGTATCAACTGTTCTCGATTACTAAAAACTCATACTTTTAAACCTCACAACACAAAAAAAACTATTCATTGCGTTTTTTGTGTCAGATGAATGGATAGTTGTACACGACGATGAACTATTCTCCTGATACGAAATCGCGTGTGCCTGCGTATAACACTTTTATTAGAATAATTGTTTTGTATCAACTGTTCTCGCCGACAATTAAAACGTCATACTTTGAACCTGACAACACAGAAAAAAACTATTTTGCGTTTTCGTGTCAGATTAAAAGCAAGTTGTACACGACGATGAACTATTCTCCTGATAGGAAATCGCGCGGGCCTGCGTAACACACTTTTATTAGAAAAATTGTTTTGTATCAACTGTTCTCGACTATAATTAAAATCATAAGTTTATAACCTGACAGCACAAGAAAAAAAACTATTTATTGCGTTTTTCGGTCAGATGAAAAGATAGTTGAACACGACGATGATAATCCGTCTGATACGAAATCGCGCGTGCCTGCCTAACACATTTTATTAGAAACGTTTTGTATCAACTGTTCTCGATTACTAATAAACGTCATACTTTTAAACCTCACAACCAAAAAAACATTTATTGCGTTTTTTGTGTCAGATGAATAGATAGTTGTACACGACAATGAACTATTCTCCTGATACGAAATCGCGTGTGCCTGCGTAAACACTTTTATCAGAAAAATAGTTTAGTATCAACTGTTCTCGATTACTAAAAAACGTCTACTTTTGAACCTGACAACACAGGAAAAAACTATTTATTGCGTTTTTCGTGTCAGATGACTAGATAGTTGTACACGACGTGAACCATCCTACTGATAGAAATCGCGGCGTCTGCGTATAACACTTTTATTTGAAAAATTGTTTTGTATCAACTGTTCTGCGGTACAATCAAACGTCATACTTTTTTACTTGACACACAGAAAATACTATTTATTGCGTTTTCGTTCCAGATGATAGGAAAGTTTTACATGTGGATGAATTATCCAACTGATGCAAATCGCGCGTGCCTGAGTATAACACTTTTATCAGAAAAATTGTTTTTATCAACTGTTCTCGCCGACAATTAAACGTCATACTTTTGAACCTGACAACACAGAAAAAAACACTATTTATTGCGTTTTTCGTGTCAGATTCAAAGCAAGTTGTACACGACGATGAACTATCTCCTGATAGAAATCGCGCGTGCCTGCGTAAACACACTTTTATTAGAAAAATTGTTTTGTATCAACTGTTCTCGCCTATAAATAAAAAATCATAATTTATAACCTGACAGCACTAGAAAGAAAACTATTTATTGCGTTTTTCGTGTCAGATGAATAGATAGTTTTGAACACGACGATGATCAATCCTGCTGATACGAAATCGCGCGTGCCTGCGTATAACACTTCTATTAGAAAAATTGTTTTGTATCAACTGTTCTAGCGTACAATCAACGTCATACTTTTTACTTGACAACACGAAAGATACTATTTATTGCGTTTTGTTTCAGATGAATAGAAAGTTGTACATTGGATGGATTATCCAACTGATTCCAAATCGCGCGTGCCTGCTAACACACTTTTATTAGAAAAATTGTTTGTATCAACTGTTCTCGATTACTAATAAACGTCATACTTTTAAAACCTACAACAAAAAAAAAACTATTCATGCGTTTTTTGTCAGATGAATGGATAGTTGTACACGACGATGAACTATTCTACTGATACGAAATCGCGTGTGCCTGCGTATAACACTTTTATTAGAATAATTGTTTTGTATCAACTGTTCTCGCCGACAATTAAAACGTCATACTTTTGAACCTGACAACAGACAAAAAAACTATTTATTGCGTTTTTCGTGTCAGATTAAAAGCAAGTTGTACACGACGATGAACTATTTCCTGATAGGAAATCGCGCGGGCCTGCGTAACACACTTTTCTTAGAAAAATTGTTTTGTATCAACTGTTCTCGACTATAATTAAAATCAAATTTATAACCTGACAGCAAGAAAAAAAACTATTTATTGCGTTTTTCGTGTCAGATGAAAAGATAGTTGAACACGACGATGATAATCCGTCTGATACGAAATCGCGCGTGCCTGCGTATAACACTTTATTAGGAAAATGGTTTAGTATCAACTGTTCTGAAAAATTAAACGTCTATTTTAACCTCACAACACAAAAAAAACTATTTATGCGTTTTTGTGTCAGATGAATAATAGTTGAACACGACGATGATCAATCCTGCTGATACGAAATCGCGCGTGCCTGCGTATAACACTTTTATTAGAAAAATTGTTTTGTATCAACTGTTCTAGCGTACAATCGAACGTTATACTTTTTTACTTGACAACACAGAAAAAAACCATTTATTGCGTTTTTGTGTCAGATTAAAAGCAAGTTGTACACACGATGAACTATCCCTCCTGATAGGAAATCGCGCGTGCCTGCGTATAACACTTTTATTAGAAAAATTGTTTTGTATGAACTGTTCTCGATTACTAATAACGTCCATACTTTTAAACCTCACAACAAAAAAAAAACTATTTATTTCGTTTTTTCTGTCAGATGAATAGATAGTTGTACACGACGATGAACTATTCTCCTGATACGAAATCGCGTGTGCCTGCGTATAACACTTTTATCAGAAAAATGGTTTAGTATCAACTGTTCTCGATTACTAATAAACGTCATACTTTTAAACCTCACAACACAAAAAAAAACTATTTATTGCGTTTTTTGTGTCAGATGAATAGATAGTTGTACACGACGATGAACCATCCTACTGATACGAAATCGCGCGTGCCTGCGTATAACACTTTTATTGGAAAAATTGTTTTGTATCAACTGTTCTAGCGTACAATCAAACGTCATACTTTTTACTTGACAACACAGAAAAATACTATTTATTGCGTTTTTCGTTCCAGATGAATAGAAAGTTTTACATGTGGATGAATTTCCAACTGATTCCAAATCGCGCGTGCCTGCCTAACACACTTTTATTAGAAAAATTGTTTTGTATCAACTGTTCTCGATTACTAATAAACGTCATACTTTTAAACCTCACAACACAAAAAAAAAAACCATTTATTGCGTTTTTTGTGTCAGATGAATAGATAGTTGTACACGACGATGAACTATTCCCTGATACGAAATCGCGTGTGCCTGCGTATCACTTTTATCAGAAATAGTTTAGTATCAACTGTTCTCGATTACTAAAAACGTCATACTTTTGAACCTGACAACACAGGAAAAAACTATTTATTGCGTTTTTCGTGTCAGATGACTAGATAGTTGTACACGACGATGAACCATCCTACTGATACGAAATCGCGCGTGCCTGCGTATAACACTTTTATTGAAAATTGTTTTGTATCAACTGTTCTGGCGTACAATCAAACGTCATACTTTTTTACTTGACAACACAGAAAAATACTATTTATTGCGTTTTTCGTTCCAGATGAATAGAAAGTTTTACATGTGGATGAATTATCCAACTGATTGCAAATCGCGCGTGCCTGCGTATAACACTTTTATCAGAAAAAATTGTTTTGTATCAACTGTTCTCGCCGACAATTAAACGTCATACTTTGAACCTGACAACACAGAAAAAAAACTATTTATTGCGTTTTTCGTGTCAGATTAAAAGCAAGTTGTACACGACGATGAACTATTCTCCTGATAGGAAATCGCGCGTGCCTGCGTAACACACTTTATTAGAAAAATTGTTTTGTATCAACTGTTCTCGCCTATAATTAAAAATCATAATTTATAACCTGACAGCACAAGAAAAAAAACTATTTATTGCGTTTTTCGTGTCAGATGAATAGATAGTTGAACACGACGATGATCAATCCTGCTGATACGAAATCGCGCGTGCCTGCGTATAACAGTTTTATTAGAAAAATTGTTTTGTATACTGTTCTAGCGTACAATCAAACGTCATACTTTTTTACTTGACAACACAGAAAAATACTATTTATTGCGTTTTCGTTCCAGATGAATAGAAAGTTTTACATGTGGATGAATTATCCAACTGATTGCTAATCGCGCGTGCCTGCGTATAACACTTTTATCAGAAAAATTGTTTTGTATCAACTGTTCTCGCCGACAATTAAACGTCATACTTTTGAACCTGACAACACAGAAAAAAAACTATTTATTGCGTTTTTCGTGTCAGATTAAAAGCAAGTTGTACACGACGATGAACTATTCTCCTGATAGGAAATCGCGCGTGCCTGCGTAACACACTTTTATTAGAAAAATTGTTTTGTATCAACTGTTCTCGCCATAAAAATAAAATAATTTATAACCTGACAGCACTAGAAAAAAACTATTTATTGCGTTTTTCGTGTCAGATGAATAGATAGTTGAACACGACGATGATCAATCCTGCTGATACGAAATGGCGCGTGCCTGCGTATAACACTTCTATTAGAAAAATTGTTTTGTATCAACTGTTCTAGCGTACAATCAAACGTCATACTTTTTTACTTGACAACACAGAAAGATACTATTTATTGCGTTTTTCGTTTCAGATGAATAGAAAGTTTTACATGTGGATGGATTATCCAACTGATTCCAAATCGCGCGTGCCTGCGTATAACACTTTTATTAGGAAAATGGTTTAGTATCAACTGTTCTCGAAAACTATTAAACGTCATACTTTTAAACCTCACAACACAAAAAAAAACTATTTATTGCGTTTTTTGTGTCAGATGAATAGATAGTTGAACACGACGATGATCAATCCTGCTGATACGAAATCGCGCGTGCCTGCGTATAAAACTTTTATTAGAAAAATTGTTTTGTATCAACTGTTCTAGCGTACAATCGAACGTTATACTTTTTTACTTGACAACACAGAAAGATACTATTTATTGCGTTTTTCGTTTCAGATGAATAGAAAGTTTTACATAAGGATGGATTATCCAACTGATTCCAAATCGCGCGTGCCTGCCTAACACACTTTTATTAGAAAAATTGTTTTGTATGACTGTTCTCGATTACTAATAAACGTCATACTTTTAAACCTCACAACACAAAAAAAACTATTTATTTCGTTTTTTTGTCAGATGAATAGATAGTTGTACACGACGATGAACTATTCTCCTGATACGAAATCGCGTGTGCCTGCGTATAACTTTTATCAGAAAATGGTTTAGTATCAACTGTTCTCGCGATTACTAATAAACGTCATACTTTTAAACCTCACAACACAAAAAAAACTATTTATTGCGTTTTTTGTGTCAGATGAATAGATAGTTGTACACGACGATGAACCATCCTACTGATACGAAATCGCGCGTGCCTGCGTATAACACTTTTATTGGAAAAATTGTTTTGTATCAACTGTTCTAGCGTACAATCAAACGTCATACTTTTTACTTGACAACACAGAAAAATACTATTTATTGCGTTTTTCGTTCCAGATGAATAGAAAGTTTTACATGTGGATGAATTATCCAACTGATTCCAAATCGCGCGTGCCTGCCTAACACACTTTTATTAGAAAAATTGTTTTGTATCAACTGTTCTCGATTACTAATAAACGTCATACTTTTAAACCTCACACACAAAAAAAACTATTTATTGCGTTTTTGTGTCAGATGAATAGATAGTTGTACACGACGATGAACTATTCTCCTGATACGAAATCGCGTGTGCCTGCGTATAACACTTTTATCAGAAAAATAGTTTAGTATCAACTGTTCTCGATTACTAAAAAACGTCATACTTTTGAACCTGACAACACAGGAAAAAACTATTTATTGCGTTTTTCGTGTCAGATGACTAGATAGTTGTACACGACGATGAACCATCCTACTGATACGAAATCGCGCGTGCCTGCGTATAACACTTTTATTTGAAAAATTGTTTTGTATCAACTGTTCTGGCGTACAATCAAACGTCATACTTTTTTACTTGACAACACAGAAAAATACTATTTATTGCGTTTTTCGTTCCAGATGAATAGAAAGTTTTACATGTGGATGAATTATCCAACTGATTGCAAATCGCGCGTGCCTGCGTATAACACTTTTATCAGAAAAATTGTTTTGTATCAACTGTTCTCGCCGACAATTAAACGTCATACTTTTGAACCTGACAACACAGAAAAAAAACTATTTATTGCGTTTTTCGTGTCAGATTAAAAGCAAGTTGTACACGACGATGAACTATTCTCCTGATAGGAAATCGCGCGTGCCTGCGTAACACACTTTTATTAGAAAATTGTTTTGTATCAACTGTTCTCGCCTATAAAAAAATCATAATTTATAACCTGACAGCACTAGAAAGAAAACTATTTATTGCGTTTTTCGTGTCAGATGAATAGATAGTTGAACACGACGATGATCAATCCTGCTGATACGAAATCGCGCGTGCCTGCGTATAACACTTCTATTAGAAAAATTGTTTTGTATCAATTTTCTAGCGTACAATCAAACGTCATACTTTTTTACTTGACAACACAGAAAGATATATTTATTGCGTTTTCGTTTCAGATGAATAGAAAGTTTTACATGTGGAGGATTATCCAACTGATTCCAAATCGCGCGTGCCTGCCTAACACACTTTTATTAGAAAAATTGTTTTGTATCAACTGTTCTCGATTACTATAAACGTCATATTTTAAACCTCACAACACAAAAAAAAACTATTCATTGCGTTTTTTGTGTCAGATGAATGGATAGTTGTACACGACGATAAACTATTCTCCTGATACGAAATCGCGTGTGCCTGCGTAAACACTTTTATTAGAATAATTGTTTTGTATCACTGTTCTCGCCGACAATTAAACGTCATACTTTTGAACCTGACAACACAGAAAAAAACTATTTATTGCGTTTTTCGTGTCAGATTAAAAGCAAGTTGTACACGACGATGAACTATTCTCCTGATAGGAAATCGCGCGGGCCTGCGTAACACATTTTATTAGAAAAATTGTTTTGTATCAACTGTTCTCGACTATAATTAAAAATCATAATTTTAACCTGACAGCACAAGAAAAAAAACTATTTATTGCGTTTTTTCGTGTCAGATGAAAGATAGTTGAACACGACGATGATTAATCCGTCTGATACGAAATCGCGCGTGCCTGCGTATAACACTTTTATTAGGAAAATGGTTTAGTATCAACTGTTCTCGAAAACTATTAAACGTCATACTTTTAAACCTCACAACACAAAAAAAACTATTTATTGCGTTTTTGTGTCAGATGAATAGATAGTTGAACACGACGATGATCAATCCTGCTGATACGAAATCGCGCTGCCTGCGTATAAAACTTTTATTAGAAAAATTGTTTTGTATAACTGTTCTAGCGTACAATCGAACGTTATACTTTTTTACTTGACAACACACAGAAAGATACTATTTATTGCGTTTTCGTTTCAGATGAATAGAAGTTTTACATGTGGATGGATTATCCAACTGATTCCAAATCGCGCGTGCCTGCCTAACACACTTTATTAGAAAAATTGTTTTGTATGAACTGTTCTCGATTACTAATAAACGTCATACTTTTAAACCTCACAACACAAAAAAAAACTATTTATTTCGTTTTTTCTGTCAGATGAATAGATAGTTGTACACGACGATGAACTATTCTCCTGACGAAATCGCGTGTGCCTGCGTTAAACACTTTTATCAAAAAATGGTTTAGTATCAACTGTTCTCGATTACAATAAACGTCATACTTTTAAACCTCACAACACAAAAAAACTATTTATTGCGTTTTTTGTGTCAGATGATAGATAGTTGTACACGACGATGAACCATCCTACTGACACGAAATCGCGCGTGCCTGCGTATAACACTTTTATTGGAAAAATTGTTGTATCAACTGTTCTAGCGTACAATCAAACGTCATATTTTTACTTGACAACACAGAAAAATACTATTATTGCGTTTTTCGTTCCAGATGAATAGAAAGTTTTACATGTGGATGAATTATCCAACTGATTCCAAATCGCGGCGTGCCTGCCTAACACACTTTATTAGAAAAATTGTTTTGTATCAACTGTTCTCGATTACTCAATAAACGTCATACTTTTAAACCTCACAACACAAAAAAAACTATTTATTGCGTTTTTTGTGTCGATGAATAGAAGTTGTACACGACGATGAACTATTCTCCTGATACGAAATCGCGTGTGCCTGCGTATAACACTTTATCAGAAAATAGTTTAGTATCAACTGTTCTCGATTACTAAAAAACGTCAACTTTGAACCTGACAACAGGAAAAACTATTTATTGCGTTTTCGTGTCAGATGACTAGATAGTTGTACACGACGATGAACCATCCTACTGATACGAAATCGCGCGTGCCTGCGTATAAACATTTTATTTGAAAAATTTTTTTGTATCAACTGTTCTGGCGTACAATCAAACGTCATACTTTTTTACTTGACAACACAGAAAAATACTATTTATTGCGTTTTCGTTCCAGATGAATAGAAAGTTTACATGTGGATGAATTATCCAACTGATTGCAAATCGCGCGTGCCTGCGTATAACACTTTTATCAGAAAAATTGTTTTGTATCAACTGTTCTCGCCCGACAATTAAACGTCATACTTTTGAACCTGACAACACAGAAAAAAAACTATTTATTGCGTTTTTCGTGTCAGATTAAAAGCAAGTTGTACACGACGATGAACTATTCTCCTGATAGGAAATCGCGCGTGCCTGCGTAACACACTTTATTAGAAAAATGTTTGTATCAACTGTTCTCGCCTATAATTAAAAATCATAATTTATAACCTGACAGCACAAGAAAAAAACTATTTATGCGTTTTTCGTGTCAGATGAATAGATAGTTGAACACGACGATGATCAATCCTGCTGATATACGAAATCGCGCGTGCCTGCGTATAACAGTTTATTAGAAAAATTGTTTTGTATAACTGTTCTCGCGTACAATCAAACGTCATACTTTTTTACTTGACAACACGAAAAATACTATTTATTGCGTTTTTCGTTCCAGATGAATAGAAAGTTTTACATGTGGATGAATTATCCAACTGATTGCTAATCGCGCGTGCCTGCGTATAACACTTTATCAGAAAAATTGTTTTGTATCAACTGTTCTCGCCGACAATTAAACGTCATACTTTTGAACCTGACAACACAAAAAAAACTATTTATTGCGTTTTTCGTGTCAGATTAAAGCAAGTTGTACACGACGATGAACTATTCTCTGATAGGAAATCGCGCGTGCCTGCGTAACACACTTTTATTAGAAAAATTGTTTTGTATCAACTGTTCTCGCCTATAAATAAAAATCATAATTTATAACCTGACAGCACTAGAAAGAAAACTATTTATTGCGTTTTTCGTGTCAGATGAATAATAGTTGAACACGACGATGATCAATCCTGCTGATACGAAATCGCGCGTGCCTGCGTATAACACTTCTATTAGAAAAAATTGTTTTGTATCAACTGTTCTAGCGTACAATCAAACGTCATACTTTTTACTTGACAACACAGAAAGATACTATTTATTGCGTTTTTCGTTTCAGATGAATAGAAAGTTTTACATGTGGATGGATTATCCAACTGATTCCAAATCGCGCGTGCCTGCCTAACACACTTTTATTAGAAAAATTGTTTTGTATCAACTGTTCTCGATTACTAATAAACGTCATACTTTTAAACCTCAAACAAAAAAAAACTATTCATTGCGTTTTTTGTGTCAGATGAATGGATAGTTGTACACGACGATAAACTATTCTCCTGATACGAAATCGCGTGTGCCTGCGTATAACACTTTTATTAGAATAATTGTTTTGTATCAACTGTTCTCGCCGACAATTAAACGTCATACTTTTGAACCTGACAACACAGAAAAAAAACTATTTATTGCGTTTTTCGTGTCAGATTAAAAGCAAGTTGTACACGACGATGAACTATTCTCCTGATAGGAAATCGCGCGGGCCTGCGTAACACACTTTTATTAGAAAATTGTTTTGTATCAACTGTTCTCGACTATAAAATCATAATTTATAACTGACAGCACAAGAAAAAAAAACTATTTATTGCGTTTTTCGTGTCAGATGAAAAGATAGTGAACACGACGATGATTAATCCGTCTGATACGAAATCGCGTGCCTGCGTATAACACTTTTATTAGGAAAATGGTTTAGTATCAACTGTTCTCGAAAACTATTAAACGTCATACTTTTAAACCTCACAACACAAAAAAAAACTATTTATTGCGTTTTTTGTGTCAGATGAATAGATAGTTGAACACGACGATGATCAATCCTGCTGATACGAAATCGCGCGTGCCTGCGTATAAAACTTTTATTAGAAAAATTGTTTTGTATCAACTGTTCTAGCGTACAATCGAACGTTATACTTTTTTACTTGACAACACAGAAAGATACTATTTATTTGCGTTTTCGTTTCAGATGAATAGAAAGTTTTACATGGTGGATGGTTATCCAACTGATTCCAAATCGCGCGTGCCTGCTTAACACACTTTTATTAGAAAAATTGTTTGTATCAACTGTTCTCGATACTAATAAACGTCATACTTTTAAACCTCACAACACAAAAAAAAACTATCATTGCGTTTTTTGGTCAGATGAATGGATAGTTGTACACGACGATGAACTATTCTCCTGATACGAAATCGCGTGTGCCTGCGTATAACACTTTATTAGAATAATGTTTTGTATCAACTGTTCTCGCCGACAATTAAACGTCATACTTTGAACCTGACAACACAGAAAAAAAACTATTTATTGCGTTTTTCGTCAGATTAAAAGCAAGTTATACACGACGATGAACTATCCCTCCTGATAGGAAATCGTGCGTGCCTGCGTACACACTTTTATTAGAAAAAATGTTTTGTATCAACTGTTTCTCGCCTATAATGAAATCATAATTTATAACCTGACAGAACAAGAAAAAAACTATTTATTGCGTTTTCGTGTCAGATGAAAAGATAGTTGAACACGACGATGATTAATCCGTCTGATACGAAATCGCGCGTGCCTGCGTATAACACTTTTATTAGGAAAATGGTTAGTATCAACTGTTCTCGAATACTATTAAACGTCATACTCTTAAAACATCACAACACAAAAAAAAACTATTATTGCGTTTTTGTGTCAGATGAATAGATAGTTGTACACGACGATGAACCATCCTACTAATACGAAATCGCGTGTGCCTGCGTATAACACTTTTATCAGAAAATAGTTTGTATCACTGTTCTCGATTACTAAAAAACGTCATACTTTTGAACCTGACAACACAGAAAAAAACTATTAATTGCGTTTTTTGTGTCAGATGAATAGATAGTTGTACACGACGATGAACCATCCTACTGATACGAAATCGCGCGTGCCTGCGTATAACACTTTTATTTGAAAAATTGTTTTGTATCAACTGTTCTAGCGTACAATCAAACGTCATACTTTTTACTTGACAACACAGAAAGACTATTTATTGCGTTTTCGTTCAGATGAATAGAAAGTTTTACATGTGGATGAATTATCCAACTGATTCCAATCGCGCGTGCCTGCTAACACACTTTTATTAGAAAAATTGTTTTGTATCAACTGTTCTCGATTACTAATAAACGTCATACTTTTAAACCTCACAACACAAAAAAACTATTTATTGCGTTTTTTGTGTCAGATGAATAGATAGTTGTACACGACGATGAACTATTCTCCTGATACGAAATCGCGTGTGCCTGCGTATACACTTTTATCAGAAAAATAGTTTAGTATCAACTGTTCTCGATTACTAAAAAACGTCATACTTTTGAACCTGACACACAGGAAAAACTATTTATTGCGTTTTTCGTGTCAGATTAAAAGCAAGTTGTACACGACGATGAACTATCTCTCTGATAGGAAATCGCGCGGGCCTGCGTAACACACTTTTATTAGAAAAATTGTTTTGTATCAACTGTTCTCGACTATAATTAAAATCATAATTTATAACCTGACAGCACAAGAAAAAAAACTATTTATTGCGTTTTTTTCGTGTCAGATGAAAAGATAGTTGAACACGACGATGATTAATCCGTCTGATACGAAATCGCGCGGCCTGCGTATAACACTTTATTTGGAAAATGGTTTAGTATCAACTGTTCTCGAAAACTATTAAACGTCATACTTTTAAACCTCACAACACAAAAAAAAACTATTTATTGCGTTTTTTGTGTCAGATGAATAGATAGTTGAACACGACGATGATCAATCCTGCTGATACGAAATCGCGCGTGCCTGCGTATAACACTTTTATTAGAAAAATTGTTTTGTATCAACTGTTCTAGCGTACAATCGAACGTTATACTTTTTTACTTGACAACACAGAAAAAAACCATTATTGCGTTTTTTGTCAGATTAAAAGCAAGTTGTACACGACGATGAACTATCCTCTGATAGAGGAAATCGCGCGTGCCTGCGTATAACACTTTTATAGAAAAATTGTTTTGTATGAACTGTTCTCGATTACTCATAAACGTCATACTTTTAAACCTCACAACACAAAAAAAAACTATTTATTTCGTTTTTTCTGTCAGATGAATAGATAGTTGTACACGACGATGAACTATGCCTGCGTATAACACTTTTATTGGAAAAATTGTTTTGTATCAACTGTTCTAGCGTACAATCAAACGTCATACTTTTTTACTTGACAACACAGAAAAATACTATTTATTGCGTTTTTCGTTCCAGATGAATAGAAAGTTTTACATGTGGATGAATTATCCAACTGATTCCAAATCGCGCGTGCCTGCCTAACACACTTTTATTAGAAAAATTGTTTTGTATCAACTGTTCTCGATTACTAATAAACGTCATACTTTTAAACCTCACAACACAGGAAAAAACTATTTATTGCGTTTTTCGTGTCAGATGACTAGATAGTTGTACACGACGATGAACCATCCTACTGATACGAAATCGCGCGTGCCTGCGTATAACACTTTTATTTGAAAAATTGTTTTGTATCAACTGTTCTGGCGTACAATCAAACGTCATACTTTTGAACCTGACAACACAGGAAAAAACTATTTATTGCGTTTTTCGTGTCAGATGACTAGATAGTTGTACACGACGATGAACCATCCTACTGATACGAAATCGCGCGTGCCTGCGTATAACACTTTTATTTGAAAAATTGTTTTGTATCAACTGTTCTGGCGTACAATCAAACGTCATACTTTTTTACTTGACACACAGAAAAATACTATTTATGCGTTTTTCGTTCCAGATGAATAGAAAGTTTTACATGTGGATGAATTATCCAACTGATTGCAAATCGCGCGTGCCTGCTATAACACTTTTATCAGAAAAAATTGTTTTGTATCAACTGTTCTCGCCGACAATTAAACGTCACACTTTTGAACCTGACAACACAGAAAAAAAATATTTATTGCGTTTTTCGTGTCAGATTAAAGCAAGTTGTACACGACGATGAACTATTCTCCTGATAGGAAATCGCGCGTGCCTGCGTAACACACTTTTATTAGAAAAATTGTTTTGTATCAACTGTTCTCGACTATAATTAAAAATCATAATTTATAACCTGACAGCACGAGAAAAAAAACTATTTATTGCGTTTTTTGTGTCAGATGAATAGATAGTTGAACACGACGATGATCAATCCTGCTGATACGAAATCGCGCGTGCGTGCGTTTAACACTTTTATTAGAAAAGTTGTTTTGTATCAACTGTTCTAGCGTACAATCAAACGTCATACTTTTTGACCTGACAACACAGAAAAAAAACTATTTATATTGCGTTTTTCGTGTCAGATTAAAATCAAGTTATACACGACGATGAACTATCCTCCTGATAGGAAATCGTGCGTGCCTGCGTAACACACTTTTATTAGAAAAATTGTTTTGTATCAACTGTTCTCGCCTATAATTAGAAATCATAATTTATAACCTGACAGAACAAGAAAAAAACTATTTATTGCGTTTTTCGTGTCAGATGAAAAGATAGTTGAACACGACGATGATTAATCCATCTGATACGAAATCGCGCGTGCCTGCGTATAACACTTTTATTAGGAAAATGGTTTAGTATCAACTGTTCTCGAATACTATTAAACGTCATACTTTAAACCTCACAACACAAAAAAAAACTATTATTGCGTTTTTTGTGTCAGATGAATAGATAGGTGTACACGACGATGAACCATCCTACTAATACGAAATCGCGTGTGCCTGCGTATAACACTTTTATCAGAAAAATAGTTTAGTATCAACTGTTCTCGATTACTAAAAAACGTCATACTTTTGAACCTGACAACACAGAAAAAAACTATTAATTGCGTTTTTTGTGTCAGATGAATAGATAGTTGTACACGACGATGAACCATCCTACTGATACGAAATCGCGCGTGCCTGCGTATAACACTTTTATTTGAAAAATTGTTTGTATCAACTGTTAGCGTCGTACAATCAAACGTCATACTTTTTTACTTGACAACACAGAAAGATACTATTTATTGCGTTTTTCGTTTCAGATGAATAGAAAGTTTTACATGTGGATGAATTATCCAACTGATTCCAAATCGCGCGTGCCTGCCTAACACACTTTTATTAGAAAAATTGTTTTGTATCAACTGTTCTCGATTACTAATAAACGTCATACTTTTAAACCTCACAACACAAAAAAAAACTATTTATTGCGTTTTTTGTGTCAGATGAATAGATAGTTGTACACGACGATGAACTATTCTCCTGATACGAAATCGCGTGTGCCTGCGTATAACACTTTTATCAGAAAAATTTTAGTATCAACTGTTCTCGATTACTAAAAAACGTCATACTTTTGAACCTGACAACACAGGAAAAAACTATTTATTGCGTTTTTCGTGTCAGATGAATAGATAGTTGTACACGACGATGAACCATCCTACTGATACGAAATCGCGCGTGCCTGCGTATAACACTTTTATTTGAAAAATTGTTTTGTATCAACTGTTCTGGCGTACAATCAAACGTCATACTTTTTTACTTGACAACACAGAAAAAACGATTTATTGCGTTTTTCGTTCCAGATGAATAGAAAGTTTTACATGTGGATGAATTATCCAACTGATTGCAAATCGCGCGTGCCTGCGTATAACACTTTTATCAGAAAAATTGTTTTGTATCAACTGTTCTCGCCGACAATTAAACGTCATACTTTTGAAACTGACAACACAGAAAAAAAACTATTATTGCGTTTTTCGTGTCAGATTAAAAGCAAGTTGTACACGACGATGAACTATTCTCCTGATAGGAAATCGCGCGTGCCTGCGTACACAACTTTTAGAAAAATTGTTTTGTATCAACTGTTCTCGCCTATAATTAAAAATCATAATTTATAACCTGACAGCACAAGAAAAAAAACTATTTATTGCGTTTTTCGTGTCAGATGAATAGATAGTTGTACACGACGATGAACTATTCTCCTGATACGAAATCGCGTGTGCCTGCGTATAACACTTTTATCAGAAAAATAGTTTAGTATCAACTGTTCTCGATTACTAAAAACGTCATACTTTTGAACCTGACACACAGGAAAAAAACTATTTATTGCGTTTTTCGTGTCAGATGAATAGATAGTTGTACACGACGATGAACCATCCTACTGATACGAAATCGCGCGTGCCTGCGATAACACTTTTATTTGAAAAATTGTTTTGTATCAACTGTTCTGGCGTACAATCAACGTCATACTTTTTTACTTGACAACACAGAAAAACGATTTATTGCGTTTTTCGTTCCAGATGAATAGAAAGTTTTACATGTGGATGAATTATCCAACTGATTGCAAATCGCGCGTGCCTGCGTATAACACTTTTATCAGAAAAATTGTTTTGTATCAACTGTTCTCGCCGACAATTAAACGTCATACTTTTGAACCTGACAACACAGAAAAAAAACTATTTATTGCGTTTTTTGTCAGATGAATAGATAGTTGTACACGACGATGAACTATCTCCTGATACGAAATCGCGTGTGCCTGCGTATAACACTTTTATCAGAAAAATAGTTTAGTATCAACTGTTCTCGATTACTAAAAAACGTCATACTTTTGAACCTGACAACACAGGAAAAAACTATTTATTGCGTTTTTCGTGTCAGATGAATAGATAGTTGTACACGACGATGAACCATCCTACTGATACGAAATCGCGCGTGCCTGCGTATAAACTTTTATTTGAAAAATTGTTTTGTATCAACTGTTCTGGCGTACAATCAAACGTCATACTTTTTTACTTGACAACACAGAAAAATACGATTTATTGCGTTTTTCGTTCCAGATGAATAGAAAGTTTTACATGTGGATGAATTATCCAACTGATTGCAAATCGCGCGTGCCTGCGTATAACACTTTTATCAGAAAAATTGTTTTGTATCAACTGTTCTCGCCGACAATTAAACGTCATACTTTTGAACCTGACAACACAGAAAAAAAACTATTTATTGCGTTTTTCGTGTCAGATTAAAAGCAAGTTGTACACGACGATGAACTATTCTCCTGATAGGAAATCGCGCGTGCCTGCGTAACACACTTTTATTAGAAAAATTGTTTTGTATCAACTGTTCTCGACTATAATTAAAAATCATAATTTATAACCTGACAGCACGAGAAAAAAAACTATTTATTGCGTTTTTGTGTCAGATGAATAGATAGTTGAACACGACGATGATCAATCCTGCTGATACGAAATCGCGCGTGCGTGCGTTTAACACTTTTATTAGAAAAAGTTGTTTTGTATCAACTGTTCTAGCGTACAATCAAACGTCATACTTTTTGACCTGACAACACAGAAAAAAAACTATTTATTGCGTTTTCGTGTCAGATTAAAATCAAGTTATACACGACGATGAACTATTCCTGATGAGGAAATCGTGCGTGCCTGCGTAACACACTTTTATTAGAAAAATTGTTTTGTATCAACTGTTCTCGCCTATAATTTGAAATCATAATTTATAACCTGACAGAACAAGAAAAAAATATTTATTGCGTTTTTCGTGTCAGATGAAAAGATAGTTGAACACGACGATGATTAATCCATCTGATACGAAATCGCGCGTGCCTGCGTAAACACTTTTATTAGGAAAATGGTTTAGTATCAACTGTTCTCGAATACTATTAAAGTCATACTTTTAAACCTCACAACACAAAAAAAAACTATTTATTGCGTTTTTGTGTCAGATGAATAGATAGTTGTACACGACGATGAACCATCCTACTAATACGAAATCGCGTGTGCCTGCGTATAACACTTTTATCAGAAAATAGTTTAGTATCAACTGTTCTCGATTACTAAAAACGTCATACTTTTGAACCTGACAACACAGAAAAAAACTATTATTGCGTTTTTTGTGTCAGATGAATAGATAGTTGTACACGACGATGAACCATCCTACTGATACGAAATCGCGCGTGCCTGCGTATACACTTTTATTTGAAAAATTGTTTTGTATCAACTGTTCTAGCGTACAATCAAACGTCATACTTTTTACTTGACAACACAGAAAGATACTATTTATTGCGTTTTTCGTTTCAGATGAAGAAAGTTTTACATGTGGATGAATTATCCAACTGATTCCAAATCGCGCGTGCCTGCCTAACACACTTTTATTAGAAAAATTGTTTTGTATCAACTGTTCTCGATACTAATAACGTCATACTTTTAACCTCACAACACAAAAAAAAACTATTTATTGCGTTTTTTGTGTCAGATGAATAGATAGTTGTACACGACGATGAACTATTCTCCTGATACGAAATCGCGTGTGCCTGCGTATAACACTTTTATCAGAAAAAAGTTTAGTATCAACTGTTCTCGATTACTAAAAAACGTCATACTTTTGAACCTGACAACACAGGAAAAAACTATTATTGCGTTTTTCGTGTCAGATGAATAGATAGTTGTACACGACGATGAACCATCCTACTGATACGAAATCGCGCGTGCCTGCGTATAACACTTTTATTTGAAAAATTGTTTTGTATCAACTGTTCTGGCGTACAATCAAACGTCATACTTTTTTACTTGACAACACAGAAAATACTATTTATTGCGTTTTTCGTTCCAGATGAATAGAAAGTTTTACATGTGGATGAATTATCCAACTGATTGCAAATCGCGCGTGCCTGCGTATAACACTTTTATCAGAAAAATTGTTTTGTATCAACTGTTCTCGCCGACAATTAAACGTCATACTTTTGAACCTGACAACACAGAAAAAAACTATTTATTGCGTTTTTCGTGTCAGATTAAAAGCAAGTTGTACACGACGATGAACTATTCTCCTGATAGGAAATCGCGCGTGCCTGCGTAACACACTTTTATTAGAAAAATTGTTTTGTATCAACTGTTCTCGCCTATAATTAAAAATCATAATTTATAACCTGACAGCACAAAAAAAAAACTATTTATTGCGTTTTTCGTGTCAGATGAATAGATAGTTGAACACGACGATGATCATCCTGCTGATACGAAATCGCGCGTGCCTGCGTATAACAGTTTTATTAGAAAAATTGTTTTGTATAACTGTTCTAGCGTACAATCAAACGTCATACTTTTTTACTTGACAACACAGAAATACTATTTATTGCGTTTTTCGTTTCAGATGAATAGAAAGTTTTACATGTGGATGAATTATCCAACTGATTCCAAATCGCGCGTGCCTGCCTAACACTTTTATTAGAAAAATTGTTTTGTATCAACTGTTCTCGATTACTAATAAACGTCATACTTTTAAACCTCACAACACAAAAAAAAACTATTCATTGCGTTTTTTGTGTCAGATGAATGGATAGTTGTACACGACGATGAACTATTCTCCTGATACGAAATCGCGTGTGCCTGCGTATAACACTTTTATTAGAATAATTGTTTTGTATCAACTGTTCTCGCCGACAATTAAACGTCATACTTTTGAACCTGACAACACAGAAAAAAAACTATTTATTGCGTTTTTCGTGTCAGATTAAAAGCAAGTTGTACACGACGATGAACTATTCTCCTGATAGGAAATCGCGCGGGCCTGCGTAACACACTTTTATTAGAAAAATTGTTTTGTATCAACTGTTCTCGACTACAATTAAAAATCATAATTTATAACCTGACAGCACAAGAAAAAAACTATTTATTGCGTTTTTTGTGTCAGATGAATAGATAGTTGTACACGACGATGAACCATCCTACTGATACGAAATCGCGCGTGCCTGCGTATAACACTTTTATTGGAAAAATTGTTTTGTATCAACTGTTCTAGCGTACAATCAAACGTCATACTTTTTTACTTGACAACACAGAAAAATACTATTTATTGCGTTTTTCGTTCCAGATGAATAGAAAGTTTTACATGTGGATGAATTATCCAACTGATTCCAAATCGCGCGTGCCTGCCTAACACACTTTTATTAGAAAAATTGTTTGTATCAACTGTTCTCGATTACTAATAAACGTCATACTTTTAAACCTCACAACACAAAAAAAAACTATTTATTGCGTTTTTTGTCAGATGAATAGATAGTTGTACACGACGATGAACTATTCTCCTGATACGAAATCGCGTGTGCCTGCGTATAACACTTTTATCAGAAAAATAGTTTAGTATCAACTGTTCTCGATTACTAAAAAACGTCATACTTTTGAACCTGACAACACAGGAAAAAACTATTTATTGCGTTTTTCGTGTCAGATGACTAGATAGTTGTACACGACGATGAACCATCCTACTGATACGAAATCGCGCGTGCCTGCGTATAACACTTTTATTTGAAAAATTGTTTTGTATCAACTGTTCTGGCGTACAATCAAACGTCATACTTTTTTACTTGACAACACAGAAAAATACTATTTATTGCGTTTTTCGTTCCAGATGAATAGAAAGTTTTACATGTGGATGAATTATCCAACTGATTGCAAATCGCGCGTGCCTGCGTATAACACTTTTATCAGAAAAATTGTTTTGTATCAACTGTTCTCGCCGACAATTAAACGTCATACTTTTGAACCTGACAACACAGAAAAAAAACTATTTATTGCGTTTTTCGTGTCAGATTAAAAGCAAGTTGTACACGACGATGAACTATTCTCCTGATAGGAAATCGCGCGTGCCTGCGTAACACACTTTTATTAGAAAAATTGTTTTGTATCAACTGTTCTCGACTAATTAAAACATAATTTATAACCTGACAGCACGAGAAAAAAAACTATTTATTGCGTTTTTTGTGTCAGATGAATAGATAGTTGAACACGACGATGATCAATCCTGCTGATACGAAATCGCGCGTGCGTGCGTTTAACACTTTTATTAGAAAAGTTGTTTTGTATCAACTGTTCTAGCGTACAATCAAACGTCATACTTTTTGACCTGACAACACAGAAAAAAAACTATTTATTGCGTTTTTCGTGTCAGATTAAAATCAAGTTATACACGACGATGAACTATCCTCCTGATAGGAAATCGTGCGTGCCTGCGTAACACACTTTTATTAGAAAAATTGTTTTGTATCAACTGTTCTCGCCTATAATTAAATCATAATTTATAACCTGACAGAACAAGAAAAAAACTATTTATTGCGTTTTTCGTGTCAGATGAAAAGATAGTTGAACACGACGATGATTAATCCATCTGATACGAAATCGCGCGTGCCTGCGTATAACACTTTTATTAGGAAAATGGTTTAGTATCAACTGTTCTCGAATACTATTAAACGTCATACTTTTAAACCTCACAACACAAAAAAAAACTATTTATTGCGTTTTTTGTGTCAGATGAATAGATAGTTGTACACGACGATGAACCATCCTACTAATACGAAATCGCGTGTGCCTGCGTATAACACTTTTATCAGAAAAATAGTTTAGTATCAACTGTTCTCGATTACTAAAAAACGTCATACTTTTGAACCTGACAACACAGAAAAAAACTATTAATTGCGTTTTTTGTGTCAGATGAGATAGTTGTACACGACGATGAACCATCCTACTGATACGAAATCGCGCGTGCCTGCGTATAACACTTTTATTTGAAAAATTGTTTTGTATCAACTGTTCTAGCGTACAATCAAACGTCATACTTTTTTACTTGACAACACAGAAAGATACTATTTATTGCGTTTTTCGTTTCAGATGAATAGAAAGTTTTACATGTGGATGAATTATCCAACTGATTCCAAATCGCGCGTGCCTGCCTAACACACTTTATTAGAAAAATTGTTTTGTATCAACTGTTCTCGATTACTAATAAACGTCATACTTTTAAACCTCACAACACAAAAAAAAACTATTTATTGCGTTTTTTGTGTCAGATGAATAGATAGTTGTACACGACGATGAACTATTCTCCTGATACGAAATCGCGTGTGCCTGCGTATAACACTTTTATCAGAAAAATAGTTTAGTATCAACTGTTCTCGATTACTAAAAAACGTCATACTTTTGAACCTGACAACACAGGAAAAAACTATTTATTGCGTTTTTCGTGTCAGATGAATAGATAGTTGTACACGACGATGAACCATCCTACTGATACGAAATCGCGCGTGCCTGCGTATAACACTTTTATTTGAAAAATTGTTTTGTATCAACTGTTCTGGCGTACAATCAAACGTCATACTTTTTTACTTGACAACACAGAAAAATACTATTTATTGCGTTTTTCGTTCCAGATGAATAGAAAGTTTTACATGTGGATGAATTATCCAACTGATTGCAAATCGCGCGTGCCTGCGTATAACACTTTTATCAGAAAAATTGTTTTGTATCAACTGTTCTCGCCGACAATTAAACGTCATACTTTTGAAACTGACAACACAGAAAAAAAACTATTTATTGCGTTTTTCGTGTCAGATTAAAAGCAAGTTGTACACGACGATGAACTATTCTCCTGATAGGAAATCGCGCGTGCCTGCGTAACACACTTTTATTAGAAAAATTGTTTTGTATCAACTGTTCTCGCCTATAATTAAAAATCATAATTTATAACCTGACAGCACAAGAAAAAAAACTATTTATTGCGTTTTTCGTGTCAGATGAATAGATAGTTGAACACGACGATGATCAATCCTGCTGATACGAAATCGCGCGTGCCTGCGTATAACAGTTTTATTAGAAAAATTGTTTTGTATAACTGTTCTAGCGTACAATCAAACGTCATACTTTTTTACTTGACAACACAGAAAGATACTATTTATTGCGTTTTTCGTTTCAGATGAATAGAAAGTTTTACATGTGGATGAATTATCCAACTGATTCCAAATCGCGCGTGCCTGCCTAACACACTTTTATTAGAAAAATTGTTTTGTATCAACTGTTCTCGATTACTAATAAACGTCATACTTTTAAACCTCACAACACAAAAAAAAACTATTCATTGCGTTTTTTGTGTCAGATGAATGGATAGTTGTACACGACGATGAACTATTCTCCTGATACGAAATCGCGTGTGCCTGCGTATAACACTTTTATTAGAATATGTTTTGTATCAACTGTTCTCGCCGACAATTAAACGTCATACTTTTGAACCTGACAACACAAAAAAAAAAACTATTTATTGCGTTTTTCGTGTCAGATTAAAAGCAAGTTGTACACGACGATGAACTATTCTCCTGATAGGAAATCGCGCGGGCCTGCGTAACACACTTTTATTAGAAAAATTGTTTTGTATCAACTGTTCTCGACTATAATTAAAAATCATAATTTATAACCTGACAGCACAAGAAAAAAAACTATTTATTGCGTTTTTTGTGTCAGATGAATAGATAGTTGTACACGACGATGAACCATCCTACTGATACGAAATCGCGCGTGCCTGCGTATAACACTTTTATTGGAAAAATTGTTTTGTATCAACTGTTCTAGCGTACAATCAAACGTCATACTTTTTACTTGACAACACAGAAAATACTATTTATTGCGTTTTTCGTTCCAGATGAATAGAAAGTTTTACATGTGGATGAATTATCCAACTGATTCCAAATCGCGCGTGCCTGCCTAACACTTTTTATTAGAAAAATTGTTTTGTATCAACTGTTCTCGATTACTAATAAACGTCATACTTTTAAACCTCACAACACAAAAAAAACTATTATTGCGTTTTTTGTGTCAGGAATAGATAGTTGTACACGACGATGAACTATTCTCCTGATACGAAATCGCGTGTGCCTGCGTATAACACTTTATCAGAAAAATAGTTTAGTATCAACTGTTCTCGATTACTAAAAAACGTCATACTTTTGAACCTGACAACACAGGAAAAAACTATTTATTGCGTTTTTCGTGTCAGGACTAGATAGTTGTACACGACGATGAACCATCCTACTGATACGAAATCGCGCGTGCCTGCGTATAACACTTTTATTTGAAAAATTGTTTTGTATCAACTGTTCTGGCGTACAATCAAACGTCATACTTTTTACTTGACAACACAGAAAAATACTATTATTGCGTTTTTCGTTCCAGATGAATAGAAAGTTTTACATGTGGATGAATTATCCAACTGATTGCAAATCGCGCGTGCCTGCGTATAACACTTTTATCAGAAAAATTGTTTTGTATCAACTGTTCTCGCCGACAATTAAACGTCATACTTTTGAACCTGACAACACAGAAAAAAAAACTATTATTGCGTTTTTCGTGTCAGATTAAAAGCAAGTTGTACACGACGATGAACTATTCTCCTGATAGGAAATCGCGCGTGCCTGCGTAACACACTTTTATTAGAAAAATTGTTTTGTATCAACTGTTCTCGACTATAATTAAAAATCATAATTTATAACCTGACAGCACGAGAAAAAAAACTATTTATTGCGTTTTTTGTGTCAGATGAATAGATAGTTGAACACGACGATGATCAATCCTGCTGATACGAAATCGCGCGTGCGTGCGTTTAACACTTTTATTAGAAAAGTTGTTTTGTATCAACTGTTCTAGCGTACAATCAAACGTCATACTTTTTGACCTGACAACACAGAAAAAAAACTATTTATTGCGTTTTTCGTGTCAGATTAAAATCAAGTTATACACGACGATGAACTATCCTCCTGATAGGAAATCGTGCGTGCCTGCGTATAACACTTTTATTTGAAAAATTGTTTTGTATCAACTGTTCTAGCGTACAATCAAACGTCATACTTTTTTACTTGACAACACAGAAAGATACTATTTATTGCGTTTTTCGTTTCAGATGAATAGAAAGTTTTACATGTGGATGAATCATCCCGCTGATTCCAAATCGCGCGTGCCTGCCTAACACACTTTTATTAGAAAAATTGTTTTGTATCAACTGTTCTCGCCGACAATTAAACGTCATACTTTTTTACCTGACAACACAGAAAAAAAACTGTTTATTGCGTTTTTTGTGTCAGATGAATAGATAGTTGTACACGACGATGAACCATCCTACTGATAAGAAATCGCGCGTGCCTGCGTATAACACTTTTATTGGAAAAATTGTTTAGTATCAACTGTTCTCGACTACAATTAAAAATCATAATTTTAAACGCGACCGCATAGAAAAAAAATTATTTATTGCGTTTTTCGTGTCAGATGAATAGATAGTTAAACACGACGATGATTAATCCTTCTGATACGAAATCGCGCGTACCAGCGTATAACACTTTTATTAGGACAATGGTTTAGTATCAACTGTTCTCGACTACTATTAAACGTCATACTTTTGAACCTGACAACACAGAAAAAAACTATTTAGTGCGTTTTTTGTGTCAGATGAATAGATAGTTGTACACGACGATGAACCATCCTACTGATAAGAAATCGCGCGTGCCTGCGTATAACACTTTTATCAGAAAAATTGTTTATTATCGACTGTTCTCGATTACTATTAAACGTCATACTTTTGAACCTGACAACACAAAAAAAAACTACTTATTGCGTTTTTCGTGTCAGATTAAAAGCAAGTTGTACACGACGATGAACTATCCTCCTGATACGAAATCGCGCGTGCCTGCGTAACACACTTTTATTAGAAAAATTGTTTTGTATCAACTGTTCTCGCCTACAATTAAAAATCATAATTTTTAACCTGACAGCACAGAAACAAAACTATTTATTGCGTTTTTCGTGTCAGATTAAAAGCAAGTTGTACACGACGATTAACCATCCTCCTGATACGAAATCGCGCGTGCCTGCGTATAACACTTTTATTTGAAAAATTGTTTTGTATCAACCGTTCTAGCGTACAATCAAACGTCATACTTTTTTACTTGACAACGCAGAAAAATACTATTTATTGCGTTTTTCGTTCCAGATGAATAGAAAGTTTTACATGTGGATGAATTATCCAACTGATTGCAAATCGCGCGTGCCTGTTTATAACACTTTTATCAGAAAAATTGTTTTGTATCAACTGTTCTCGCCGACAATTAAACGTCATACTTTTGAACCTGACACACAGAAAAAAAACTATTTATTGCGTTTTTCGTGTCAGATTAAAAGCAAGTTGTACACGACGATGAACTATTCTCCTGATAGGAAATCGCGCGTGCCTGCGTAACACACTTTTATTAGAAAAATTGTTTTGTATCAACTGTTCTCGCCTATAATTAAAAATCATAATTTATAACCTGACAGCACAAGAAAGAAAACTATTTATTGCGTTTTTCGTGTCAGATGAATAGATAGTTGAACACGACGATGATCAATCCTGCTGATACGAAATCGCGCGTGCCTGCGTATAACACTTTTATTAGAAAAATTGTTTTGTATCAACTGTTCTAGCGTACAATCGAACGTAATACTTTTTTACTTGACAACACAGAAAAAAAACCATTTATTGCGTTTTTTGTGTCAGATTAAAAGCAAGTTGTACACGCGATGAACTATCCTCCTGATAGGAAATCGCGCGTGCCTGCGTATAACACTTTTATTAGAAAAATTGATTTGTATGAACTGTTCTCGATTACTAATAAACGTCATACTTTTAAACCTCACAACACAAAAAAAACTATTATTTCGTTTTTCTGTCAGATGAATAGATAGTTGTACACGACGATGAACTATTCTCCTGATACGAAATCGCGTGTGCCTGCGTATAACACTTTTATCAGAAAATGGTGTTTAGTATCAACTGTTTCTCGATTACTAATAAACGTCATACTTTTAAACCTCACAACACAAAAAAAAAATTTATTGCGTTTTTTGTGTCAGATGAATAGATAGTTGTACACGACGATGAACCATCCTACTGATACGAAATCGCGTGTGCCTGCGTATAACACTTTTATTAGAAAAATTGTTTTGTATCAACTGTTCTAGCGTACAATCAAACGTCATACTTTTTTACTTGACAACACAGAAAGATACTATTTATTGCGTTTTTCGTTTCAGATGAATAGAAAGTTTTACATGTGGATGAATTATCCAGCTGATTCCAAATCGCGCGTGCCTGCCTAACACACTTTTATTAGAAAAATTGTTTTGTATCAACTGTTCTCGCCGACAATTAAACGTCATACTTTTTTACCTGACAACACAGAAAAAAAACTATTTATTGCGTTTTTCGTGTCAGATTAAAAGCAAGTTGTACACGACGATGAACTATCCTCCTGATAGGAAATCGCGCGTGCCTGCGTATAACACTTTTATTTGAAAAATTGTTTTGTATCAACTGTTCTAGCGTACAATCAAACGTCATACTTTTTTACTTGACAACACAGAAAGATACTATTTATTGCGTTTTCGTTTCAGATGAATAGAAAGTTTTACATGTGGATGAATTATCCAGCTGATTCCAAATCGCGCGTGCCTGCCTAACACACTTTTATTAGAAAAATTGTTTTGTATCAACTGTTCTCGCCGACAATTAAACGTCATACTTTTTTACCTGACAACACAGAAAAAAAACTGTTTATTGCGTTTTTTGTGTCAGATATAGATAGTTGTACACGACGATGAACCATCCTACTGATAAGAAATCGCGCGTGCCTGCGTATAACACTTTTATTGGAAAAATTGTTTAGTATCAACTGTTCTCGACTACAAAAAATCATTTTAAACGCGACCGCATAGAAAAAAAATTATTTATTGCGTTTTTCGTGTCAGATTAAAAGCAAGTTGTACACGACGATGAACTATCCTCCTGATAGGAAATCGCGCGTGCCTGCGTAACACACTTTTATTAGAAAAATTGTTTTGTATCAACTGTTCTCGCCTACAATTAAAAATCATAATTTTTAACCTGACAGCACAGAAACAAAACTATTTATTGCGTTTTTCGTGTCAGATTAAAAGCAAGTTGTACACGACGATTAACCATCCTCCTGATACGAAATCGCGCGTGCCTGCGTATAACACTTTTATGAGAAAAATTGTTTTGTATCAACTGTTCTCGCCGACAATTAAACGTCATACTTTTTACCTGACAACACAAGAAAAAAAATTATTTATTGCGTTTTTCGTGTCAGATTAAAAGCAAGTTGTACACGACGATGAACTATCCTCCTGATAGGAAATCGCGCGTGCCTGCGTATAACACTTTATTAGAAAAATTGTTTTGTATCAACTGTTCTAGCGTACAATCAAACGTCATACTTTTTTACTTGACAACACAGAAAAATACTATTTATTGCGTTTTTCGATCCAGATGAATAGAAAGTTTTACATGTGGATGAATTATCCAACTGATTGCAAATCGCGCGTGCCTGCGTATAACACTTTTATTGGAAAAATTGTTTTGTATCAACTGTTCTCGACTACAATTGAAAATCATAATTTTTAACCTGACAGCACAGAAACAAAACAATTTATTGCGTTTTTCGTGTCAGATTAAAAGCAAGTTGTACACGACGATTAACCATCCTCCTGATACGAAATCGCGCGTGCCTGCGTATAACACTTTTATGAGAAAAATTGTTTTGTATCAACTGTTCTCGCCGACAATTAAACGTCATACTTTTTTACCTGACAACAAAAAAAAATATTATTGCGTTTTTCGTGTCAGATTAAAAGCAAGTTGTACACGACGATTAACCATCCTCCTGATACGAAATCGCGCGTGCCTGCGTATAACACTTTTATTAGAAAAATTGTTTTGTATCAACTGTTCTCGCCGACAATTAAACGTCATACTTTTAAACCTGACAACACAGAAAAAAAACTATTTATTGCGTTTTCGTGTCAGATTAAAAGCAAGTTGTACACGACGATGAACTATTCTCCTGATAGGAAATCGCGGGTGCCTGCGAACACACTTTTATTAGAAAAATTTTTTGTATCAACTGTTCTCGATTACTAATAAACGTCATACTTTTAAACCTCACAACACAAAAAAAAACTATTTATTGCGTTTTTTGTGTCAGATGAATAGATAGTTGTACACGACGATGAACTATTCTCCTGATACGAAATCGCGTGTGCCTGCGTATAACACTTTTATTAGAATAATTGTTTTGTATCAACTGTTCTCGTTGACAATTAAACGTCATACTTTTGAACCTGACAACAAAGAAAAAAAACTATTTATTGCGTTTTTCGTGTCAGATTAAAAGCAAGTTATACACGACGATGAACTATCCTCCTAGGAAATCGTGCGTGCCTGCGTAACACACTTTATTAGAAAAATTGTTTTGTATCAACTGTTCTCGCCGACAATTAAACGTCATACTTTTTACCTGACAACACAGAAAAAAAATTATTTATTGCGTTTTTCGTGTCAGATTAAAAGCAAGTTGTACACGACGATGAACTATCCTCCTGATAGGAAATCGCGCGTGCCTGCGTATAACACTTTTATTAGAAAAATGTTTTGTATCAACTGTTCTAGCGTACAATCAAACGTCATACTTTTTTACTTGACAACACAGAAAAATACTATTTATTGCGTTTTTCGATCCAGATGAATAGAAAGTTTTACATGTGGATGAATTATCCAACTGATTGCAAATCGCGCGTGCCTGCGTATAACACTTTTATCAGAAAAATTGTTTTGTATCAACTGTTCTCGCTGACAATTAAACGTCATACTTTTGAACCTGACAACACAGAAAAAAAACTATTTATTGCGTTTTTCGTGTCAGATTAAAAGCAAGTTGTACACGACGATGAACTATTCTCCTGATAGGAAATCGCGCGTGCCTGCGTAACACACTTTTATTAGAAAAATTGTTTTGTATCAACTGTTCTCGCCTATAATTAAAAATCATAATTTATAACCTGACAGCACAAGAAAGAAAACTATTTATTGCGTTTTTCGTGTCAGATGAATAGATAGTTGAACACGACGATGATCAATCCTGCTGATACGAAATCGCGCGTGCCTGCGTATAACACTTTTATTAGAAAATTGTTTTGTATCAACTGTTCTCGCCGACAATTAAACGTCATACTTTTTTACCTGAGAACACAAGAAAAAAAATTATTTATTGCGTTTTTCGTGTCAGATTAAAAGCAAGTTGTACACGACGATTAACCATCCTCCTGATACGAATCGCGCGTGCCTGCGTATAACACTTTTATGAGAAAAATTGTTTTGTATCAACTGTTCTCGCCGACAATTAAACGTCATACTTTTTTACCTGACAACACAAGAAAAAAATTATTTATTGCGTTTTTCGTGTCAGATTAAAAGCAAGTTGTACACGACGATGAACTATCCTCCTGATAGGAAATCGCGCGTGCCTGCGTATAACACTTTTTTTAGAAAAATTGTTTTGTATCAACTGTTCTAGCGTACAATCAAACGTCATACTTTTTTACTTGACAACACAGAAAAATACTATTTATTGCGTTTTTCGATACAGATGAATAGAAAGTTTTACATGTGGATGAATTATCCAACTGATTGCAAATCGCGCGTGCCTGCGTATAACACTTTTATCAGAAAAATTGTTTTGTATCAACTGTTCTCGCTGACAATTAAACGTCATACTTTTGAACCTGACAACACAGAAAAAAAACTATTTATTGCGTTTTTCGTGTCAGATTAAAAGCAAGTTGTACACGACGATGAACTATTCTCCTGATAGGAAATCGCGCGTGCCTGCGTAACACACTTTCATTAGAAAAATTGTTTTGTATCAACTGTTCTCGCCTATAATTAAAAATCATAATTTATAACCTGACAGCACAAGAAAAAAAACTATTTATTGCGTTTTTCGTGTCAGATGAATAGATAGTTGAACACGACGATGATCAATCCTGCTGATACGAAATCGCGCGTGCCTGCGTATAAGACTTTTATTAGAAAAATTGTTTTGTATCAACTGTTCTAGCGTACAATCGAACGTCATACTTTTTTACCTGACAACACAGAAAAAAAACCATTTATTGCGTTTTTCGTGTCAGATTAAAAGCAAGTTGTACACGACGATGAACTATATTCCTGATAGGAAATCGCGCGTGCCTGCGTAACACACTTTTATCAGAAAAATGGTTTAGTATCAACTGTTCTCGATTACTAATAAACGTCATACTTTTTTACCTGACAACACAGAAAAAAAACTATTAATTACGTTTTTCGTGTCAGATTAAAAGCAAGTTGTACACGACGATGAACTATCCTTCTGATAGGAAATCGCACGTGCCTGCGTATAACACTTTTATGAGAAAAATTGTTTTGTATCAACTGTTCTCGCCGACAATTAAACGTCATACTTTTTTACCTGACAACACAAGAAAAAAAATTATTTATTGCGTTTTTCGTGTCAGATTAAAAGCAAGTTGTACACGACGATTAACCATCCTCCTGATACGAAATCGCGCGTGCCTGCGTATAACACTTTTATGAGAAAAATTGTTTTGTATCAACTGTTCTCGCCGACAATTAAACGTCATACTTTTTTACCTGACAACACAAGAAAAAAAATTATTTATTGCGTTTTTCGTGTCAGATTAAAAGCAAGTTGTACACGACGATGAACTATCCTCCTGATAGGAAATCGCGCGTGCCTGCGTATAACACTTTTTTTAGAAAAATTGTTTTGTATCAACTGTTCTAGCGTACAATCAAACGTCATACTTTTTTACTTGACAACACAGAAAAATACTATTTATTGCGTTTTTCGATACAGATGAATAGAAAGTTTTACATGTGGATGAATTATCCAACTGATTGCAAATCGCGCGTGCCTGCGTATAACACTTTTATCAGAAAAATTGTTTTGTATCAACTGTTCTCGCTGACAATTAAACGTCATACTTTTGAACCTGACAACACAGAAAAAAAACTATTTATTGCGTTTTTCGTGTCAGATTAAAAGCAAGTTGTACACGACGATGAACTATTCTCCTGATAGGAAATCGCGCGTGCCTGCGTAACACACTTTCATTAGAAAAATTGTTTTGTATCAACTGTTCTCGCCTATAATTAAAAATCATAATTTATAACCTGACAGCACAAGAAAAAAAACTATTTATTGCGTTTTTCGTGTCAGATGAATAGATAGTTGAACACGACGATGATCAATCCTGCTGATACGAAATCGCGCGTGCCTGCGTATAAGACTTTTATTAGAAAAATTGTTTTGTATCAACTGTTCTAGCGTACAATCGAACGTAACTTTTTTACCTGACAACAAACAAAAAAAAACCATTTATTGCGTTTTTCGTGTCAGATTAAAAGCAAGTTGTACACGACGATGAACTATATTCCTGATAGGAAATCGCGCGTGCCTGCGTAACACACGAATCAAAAATGGTTTAGTATCAACTGTTCTCGATTACTATAAACGTCATACTTTTTTACCTGACAACACAGAAAAAAAACTATTAATTACGTTTTCGTGTCAGATTAAAAGCAAGTTGTACACGACGATGAACTATCCTTCTGAGAGGAAATCGCACGTGCCTGCGTAACACACTTTTATTAGAAAAATTGTTTTGTATCAACTGTTCTCGCCTATAATTAAAATCATAATTTATAACCTGACAGCACAAGAAAGAAAACTATTTATTGCGTTTTTCGTGTCAGATGAATAGATAGTTGAACACGACGATGATCAATCCTGCTGATACGAAATCGCGCGTGCCTGCGTATAACACTTTTATTAGAAAAATTGTTTTGTATCAACTGTTCTAGCGTACATCAAACGTCATACTTTTTACTTGACAACACAGAAAGATACTATGTTATTGCGTTTTTCGTTTCAGATGAATAGAAAGTTTTACATGTGGATAATTATCCAACTGATTCCAAATCGCGCGTGCCTGCGTATAACACTTTTATTAGAATATTGTTTTGTATCAACTGTTCTCGCCGACAATTAAACGTCATACTTTTGAACCTGACAACACAGAAAAAAAACTATTTATTGCGTTTTTTCGTGTCAGATTAAAGCAAGTTGTACACGACGATGAACTATTCTCCTGATAGGAAATCGCGCGGGCCTGCGTAACACTTTTATTAGAAAAATTGTTTTGTATCAACTGTTCTCGACTATAATTAAAATCATAATTTATAACCTGACAGCACAAGAAAAAAAACTATTTATTGCGTTTTCGTGTCAGATGAAAAGATAGTTGAACACGACGATAGATTCCGTCTGATACGAAATCGCGCGTGCCTGCGTAAACACTTTTATTAGGAAAATGGTTTAGTATCAACTGTTCTCGAATACTAAAACGTCATACTTTTAAACCTCACAACACAAAAAAAAACTATTTATTGCGTTTTTTGTGTCAGATGAATAGATAGTTGTACACGACGATGAACCATCCTACTGATACGAATCGCGTGTGCCTGCGTATAACACTTTTATCAGAAAATAGTTTAGTATCAACTGTTCTCGATTACTAAAAAACGTCATACTTTTGAACTGACACACGAAAAAAAACTTAATTACGTTTTTCGTGTCAGATTAAAAGCAAGTTGTACACGACGATGAACTATCCTTCTGATAGGAAATCGCACGTGCCTGCGTAACACACTTTTATTAGAAAAATTGTTTTGTATCAACTGTTCTCGCCTATAATTAAAAATCATAATTTATAACCTGACAGCACAAGAAAGAAAACTATTTATTGCGTTTTTCGTGTCAGATGATAGATAGTTTGAACACGACGATGATCAATCCTGCTGATACGAAATCGCGCGTGCCTGCGTATAACACTTTTATTAGAAAAATTGTTTTGTATCAACTGTTCTAGCGTACAATCGAACGTAATACTTTTTTACTTGACAACACAGAAAAAAAACCATTTATTGCGTTTTTTGTGTCAGATTAAAAGCAAGTTGTACACGACGATGAACCATCCTACTGATACGAAATCGCGTGTGCCTGCGTATAACACTTTTATCAGAAAAATGGTTTAGTATCAACTGTTCTCGATTACTAATAAACGTCATACTTTTAAACCTCACAACACAAAAAAAAACTATTTATTTCGTTTTTTCTGTCAGATGAATAGATAGTTGTACACGACGATGAACCATCCTAATACGAAATCGCGTGTGCCTGCGTATAACACTTTTATTAGAAAAATTGTTTTGTATCAACTGTTCTAGCGTACAATCAAACGTCATACTTTTTTACCTGACAACACAGAAAGATACTATTTATTGCGTTTTTCGTTTCAGATGAATAGAAAGTTTTACATGTGGATGAATTATCCAACTGATTCCAAATCGCGCGTGCCTGCCAAACACACTTTTATTAGAAAAATTGTTTTGTATCAACTGTTCTCGCTGACAATTAAACGTCATACTTTTTTTCCTGACAACACAGAAAAAAAACTATTTATTGCGTTTTTCGTGTCAGATTAAAAGCAAGTTGTACACGACGATGAACTATCCTCCTGATAGGAAATCGCGCGTGCCTGCGTATAACACTTTTATCAGAAAAATGGTTTAGTATCAACGTTTCGCGATTACTAATAAACGTCATACTTTTTTACCTGACAACACAGAAAAAAAACTATTAATTACGTTTTTCGTGTCAGATTAAAAGCAAGTTGTGCACGACGATGAACTATCCTTCTGATAGGAAATCGCACGTGCCTGCGTAACACACTTTTATTAGAAAAATTGTTTTGTATCAACTGTTCTCGCCTATAATTAAAAATCATAATTTATAACCGGACAGCACAAATGAAAAAACTATTTATTGCGTTTTTCGTGTCAGATGAAAAGATAGTTGAACACGACGATGATTAATCCGTCTGATACGAAATCGCGCGTGCCTGCGTAACACACTTTTATTGGAAATTTGGTTTGTATTAACTTGTTCGACTACAATCAAACGTCATACTTTTTCACCTGACAACACAGAAAAATACTATTTATTTGCGTTTTTCGTGTCAGACGAATCGAAAGTTTTACACGTTGATGAATTATCCAACTGATTCCAAATCGCGCGTGCCTGCGCATAACACTTTGATTGGAAAAATGGTTTAGTATCAACTGTTCTAGATTACTAAAAAACGTCATACTTTTGAACCTGACAACACAGAAAAAAACTATTTATTGCGTTTTTGTGTAAGATGAATGATAGTTGTACACGAAAACCATCCTACTGATACGAACGCGCGTGCCTGCGTATAACACTTTTATTTAAAAATTGTTTTGTATCAACTGTTCTAGCGTACAATCAAACGTCATACTTTTTTACTTGACAACGCAGAAAAATACTATTTATTGCGTTTTTCGTTCCAGATGAATAGAAAGTTTTACATGTGGATGAATTATCCAACTGATTGCAAATCGCGCGTGCCTGTTTATAACACTTTTATCAGAAAAATTGTTTTGTATCAACTGTTCTCGCCGACAATTAAACGTCATACTTTTGAACCTGACAGAACAAGAAAAAAAACTATTTATTGCGTTTTTCGTGTCAGATGAAAAGATAGTTGAACACGACGATGATTAATCCGTCTGATACGAAATCGCGCGTGCCTGCCTAACACACTTTTATTAGGAAAATGGTTTAGTATCAACTGTTCTCGAATACTATTAAACGTCATACTTTTAAACCTCACAACACAAAAAAAAACTATTTATTGCGTTTTTTGTGTCAGATGAATAGATAGTTGTACACGACGATGAACCATCCTAATGATACGAAATCGCGTGTGCCTGCGTATAACACTTTTATCAGAAAAATAGTTTAGTATCAACTGTTCTCGATTACTAAAAACGTCATACTTTTGAACCTGACAACACAGAAAAAAACTATTAATTGCGTTTTTTGTGTCAGATGAATAGATAGTTGTACACGACGATGAACCATCCTACTGATACGAAATCGCGCGTGCCTGCGTATAACACTTTTATTTGAAAAATTGTTTTGTATCAACTGTTCTAGCGTACAATCAAACGTCATACTTTTTTACTTGACAACACAGAATAATACTATTTATTGCGTTTTTCGTTCCAGATGAATAGAAAGTTTTACATGTGGATGAATTATCCAACTGATTCCAAATCGCGCGTGCCTGCCTAACACACTTTTATTAGAAAAATTGTTTTGTATCAACTGTTCTCGCCTATAATTAAAAATCATAATTTATAACCTGACAGCACAAGAAAGAAAACTATTTATTGCGTTTTTCGTGTCAGATGAATAGATAGTTGAACACGACGATGATCAATCCTGCTGATACGAAATCGCGCGTGCCTGCGTATAACAGTTTTATTAGAAAAATTGTTTTGTATAACTGTTCTAGCGTACAATCAAACGTCATACTTTTTTACTTGACAACACAGAAAGATACTATTTATTGCGTTTTTCGTTTCAGATGAATAGAAAGTTTTACATGTGGATGAATTATCCAACTGATTCCAAATCGCGCGTGCCTGCCTAACACACTTTTATTAGAAAAATTGTTTTGTATCAACTGTTCTCGATTACTAATAAACGTCATACTTTTAAACCTCACAACACAAAAAAAAACTATTCATTGCGTTTTTTGTGTCAGATGAATGGATAGTTGTACACGACGATGAACTATTCTCCTGATACGAAATCGCGTGTGCCTGCGTATAACACTTTTATTTGAAAAATTGTTTTGTATCAACTGTTCTAGCGTACAATCAAACGTCATACTTTTTTACTTGACAACACAGAAAAATACTATTTATTGCGTTTTTCGTTCCAGATGAATAGAAAGTTTTACATGTGGATGAATTATCCAACTGATTCCAAATCGCGCGTGCCTGCGTATAACACTTTTATTAGAAAAATCGTTTTGTATCAACTGTTCTCGCCGACAATTAAACGTCATACTTTTGAACCTGACAACACGGAAAAAATACTATTTATTGCGTTTTCGTGTCAGATTAAAAGCAAGTTGTACACGACGATGAACTATTCTCCTGATAGGAAATCGCGGGTGCCTGCGTAACACACTTTTATTAGAAAAATTGTTTTGTATCAACTGTTCTCGATTACTAATAAACGTCATACTTTTAAACCTCACAACACAAAAAAAAAATTTATTGCGTTTTTTGTGTCAGATGAATAGATAGTTGTACACGACGATGAACTATTCTCCTGATACGAAATCGCGTGTGCCTGCGTATAACACTTTTATTAGAATAATGTTTTGTATCAACTGTTCTCGCCGACAATTAAACGTCATACTTTTGAACCTGACAACAAGAAAAAAAACTATTTTGCGTTTTTTCGTGTCAGATTAAAAGCAAGTTATACACGACGATGAACTATCCTCCTGATAGGAAATCGTGCGTGCCTGCGTAACACACTTTTATTAGAAAAATTGTTTTGTATCAACTGTTCTCGCCTATAATTAGAAAATCATTATTTATAACCTGACAGAACAAGAAAAAAAACTATTTATTGCGTTTTTCGTGTCAGATGAAAGATAGTTGAACCGACGATGATTAATCCGTCTGATACGAAATCGCGCGTGCCTGCGTATAACACTTTTATTAGGAAATGGTTAGTATCAACTGTTCTCGAATACTATTAAACGTCATACTTTAAACCTCACAACACAAAAAAAAACTATTTATTGCGTTTTTTGTGTCAGATGAATAGATAGTTGTACACGACGATGAACCATCCTAATGTACGAAATCGCGTGTGCCTGCGTATAACACTTTTATCAGAAAAATAGTTTAGTATCAACTGTTCGATTACTAAAAACGTCATACTTTGAACCTGACAACACGAAAAAAACTATTAATTGCGTTTTTTGTCAGATGAATAGATAGTTGTACACGACGATGAACCATCCTACTGATACGAAATCGCGCGTGCCTGCGTATAACACTTTTATTGAAAAATTGTTTTGTATCAACTGTTCTAGCGTACAATCAAACGTCATACTTTTTACTTGACAACACAGAAAATACTATTTATTGCGTTTTTCGTTCCAGATGAATAGAAAGTTTTACATGTGGATGAATTATCCAACTGATTCCAAATCGCGCGTGCCTGCCTAACACACTTTTATTAGAAAATTGTTTTGTATCAACTGTTCTCGCCTATAATTAAAATCATAATTTATAACCTGACAGCACAAGAAAGAAAACTATTTATTGCGTTTTTCGTGTCAGATGAATAGATAGTTGAACACGACGATGATCAATCCTGCTGATACGAAATCGCGCGTGCCTGCGTATAACACTTTTATTAGAAAAATTGTTTTGTATCAACTGTTCTAGCGTACAATCAAACGTCATACTTTTTTACTTGACAACACAGAAAGATACTATTTATTGCGTTTTTCGTTTCAGATGAATAGAAAGTTTTACATGTGGATGAATTATCCAACTGATTCCAAATAGCGCGTGCCTGCGTATAACACTTTTATTAGAATAATTGTTTTGTATCAACTGTTCTCGCCGACAATTAAACGTCATACTTTTGAACCTGACAACACAGAACAAAAACTATTTATTGCGTTTTTCGTGTCAGATTAAAAGCAAGTTGTACACGACGATGAACTATTCTCCTGATAGGAAATCGCGCGGGCCTGCGTACACACTTTTATTAGAAAAATTGTTTGTATCAACTGTTCTCGACTATAATTAAAAAATCATAATTTATAACCTGACAGCACAAGAAAAAAACTATTTATTGCGTTTTTCGTGTCAGATGAAAAGATAGTTGAACACGACGATGATTAATCCGTCTGATACGAAATCGCGCGTGCCTGCGTATAACACTTTTATTAGGAAAATGGTTTAGTATCAACTGTTCTCGAATACTATTAAACGTCATACTTTTAAACCTCACAACACAAAAAAAACTATTTATTGCGTTTTTGTGTCAGATGAATGATAGTTGTACACGACGATGAACCATCCTACTGATACGAAATCGCGTGTGCCTGCGTATAACACTTTTATCAGAAAAATAGTTTAGTATCAACTGTTCTCGATTACTAAAAAACGTCATACTTTTGAACCTGACAACACAGAAAAAAAACTATTAATTACGTTTTTCGTGTCAGATTAAAAGCAAGTTGTACACGACGATGAACTATCCTTCTGATAGGAAATCGCACGTGCCTGCGTAACACACTTTTATTAGAAAAATTGTTTTGTATCAACTGTTCTCGCCTATAATTAAAAATCATAATTTATAACCTGACAGCACAAGAAAGAAAACTATTTATTGCGTTTTTCGTGTCAGATGAATAGATAGTTGAACACGACGATGATCAATCCTGCTGATACGAAATCGCGCGTGCCTGCGTATAACACTTTTATTAGAAAAATTGTTTTGTATCAACTGTTCTAGCGTACAATCGAACGTAATACTTTTTTACTTGACAACACAGAAAAAAACCATTTATTGCGTTTTTTGTGTCAGATTAAAAGCAGTTGTACACGACGATGAACCATCCTACTGATACGAAATCGCGTGTGCCTGCGTATAACACTTTTATCAGAAAAATGGTTTAGTATCAACTGTTCTCGATTACTAATAAACGTCATACTTTTAAACCTCACAACACAAAAAAAAACTATTTATTTCGTTTTTTCTGTCAGATGAATAGATAGTTGTACACGACGATGAACCATCCTACTGATACGAAATCGCGTGTGCCTGCGTATAACACTTTTATTAGAAAAATTGTTTTGTATCAACTGTTCTAGCGTACAATCAAACGTCATACTTTTTTACTTGACAACACAGAAAGATACTATTTATTGCGTTTTTCGTTTCAGATGAATAGAAAGTTTTACATGTGGATGAATTATCCAACTGATTCCAAATCGCGCGTGCCTGCCAAACACACTTTTATTAGAAAAATTGTTTTGTATCAACTGTTCTCGCTGACAATTAAACGTCATACTTTTTTTCCTGACAACACAGAAAAAAACTATTTATGCGTTTTTCGTGTCAGATTAAAAGCAAGTTGTACACGACGATGAACTATCCTCCTGATAGGAAATCGCGCGTGCCTGCGTATAACACTTTTATCAGAAAAATTGTTTATTATCGACTGTTCTCGATTACTATTAAACGTCATACTTTTGAACCTGACAACACAGAAAAAATACTATTTATTGCGTTTTTCGTGTCAGATTAAGAGCAAGTTGTACACGACGATGAACATCCTCCTGATAGGAAATCGCGCGTGCCTGCGTAACACACTTTATTAGAAAATTGTTTTGTCAACTGTTCTCGCCTTTAATTAAAATGATAATTTAACCTGACAGCACAAGAAAAAAAACTATTTATTGCGTTTTTCGTGTCAGATGAATAGATAGTTGAACACGACGATGATTAATCCGTCTGATACGAAATCGCGCGTGCCTGCGTAACACACTTTTATTGGAAATTTGGTTTGTATCAACTGTGTTCGACTACAATCAAACGTCATACTTTTTCACCTGACAACACAGAAAAATACTATTTATCGCGTTTTTCGTTTCAGATGAATAGAAAGTTTTACATGTGGATGAATTATCCAACTGATTCCAAATCGCGCGTGCCTGCCTAACACACTTTTATTAGAAAAATTGTTTTGTATCAACTGTTCTCGCCGACAATTAAACGTCATACTTTGAACCTGACAACACAAAAAAAAAACTATTTATTGCGTTTTTCGTGTCAGATTAAAAGCAAGTTGTACCGACGATGAACTATTCTCCTGATAGGAAATCGCGCGGGCCTGCGTAACACACTTTTATTAGAAAAATTGTTTTGTATCAACTGTTCTCGACTATAATTAAATATCATAATTTATAACCTGACAGCACAAGAAAGAAAACTATTTATTGCGTTTTTGTGTCAGATGAATAGATAGTTGTACACGACGATGAACCATCCTACTGATACGAAATCGCGCGTGCCTGCGTATACACTTTTATTTGAAAAATTGTTTTGTATCAACTGTTCTAGCGTACAATCAAACGTCATACTTTTTTACTTGACAACACAGAAAAATACTATTTATTGCGTTTTTCGTTCCAGATGAATAGAAAGTTTACATGTGGATGAATTATCCAACTGATTGCAAATCGCGCGTGCCTGCGTATAACACTTTTATCAGAAAAATTGTTTTGTATCAACTGTTCTCGCCGACAATTAAACGTCATACTTTTGAACCTGACAACACAGAAAAAAAACTATTTATTGCGTTTTTCGTGTCAGATTAAAAGCAAGTTGTACACGACGATGAACTATTCTCCTGATAGGAAATCGCGCGGGCCTGCGTAACACACTTTTATAGAAAAATTGTTTTGTATCAACTGTTCTCGACTATAATTAAATATCATAATTTATAACCTGACAGCAACAGAAAGAAAACTATTTATTGCGTTTTTGTGTCAGATGAATAGATAGTTGAACAGACGATGATCAATCCTGCTGATACGAAATCGCGCGTGCCTGCGTATAACACTTTTATTAAAAATTGTTTTGTATCAACTGTTCTAGCGTACAATCAAACGTCATACTTTTTTACTTGACAACACAGAAAGATACTATTTAATGCGTTTTTCGTTTCAGATGAATAGAAAGTTTTACATGTGGATGAATTATCCAACTGATTCCAAATCGCGCGTGCCTGCCTAACACACTTTTATTAGAAAAATTGTTTTGTATCAACTGTTCTCGATTACTAATAAACGTCATACTTTTAAACCTCACAACACAAAAAAAACTATTTATTGCGTTTTTTGTGTCAGATGAATAGATAGTTGTACACGACGATGAACTATTCTCCTGATACGAAATCGCGTGTGCCTGCGTATAACACTTTTATGAAAATAGTTTAGTATCAACTGTTCTCGATTACTAAAAAACGTCATACTTTTGAACCTGACAACACAGGAAAAAACTATTTATTGCGTTTTTCGTGTCAGATGAATAGATAGTTGTACACGACGATGAACCATCCTACTGATCGAAATCGCGCGTGCCTGCGCATACACTTTTATTTGAAAAATTGTTTTGTATCAACTGTTCTAGCGTACAATCAAACGTCATACTTTTTACTTGACACAGAAAAATACTATTATTTGCGTTTTTCTTTCCAGATGAATAGAAAGTTTTACATGTGGATGAAATCCAACTGATTCCAAATCGCGCGTGCCTGCGTATAACACTTTATTAGAAAAATCGTTTTGTATCAACTGTTCTCGCCGACAATTAAACGTCATACTATTGAACCTGACAACACGAAAAAATACTATTTATGCGTTTTCGTGTCAGATTAAAAGCAAGTTGTACACGACGATGAACTATCCTCCTGATAGGAAATCGCGCGTGCCTGCGTAGAACACTTTTATTGGAAAATGTTTAGTATCAACTGTTCTCGACTACAATTAAAATCATAATTTTGAACCCGACAGCATAGAAAAAAACTTTTATTGCGTTTTCGTGTCAGATGAAAGATAGTTGAAACACGACGATGATAATCCTTCTGATACGAAATCGCGCGTACCAGCGTATAACACTTTTATTAGGAAATGGTTTAGTCAACTGTTCTACTATAAACGTCATTCTTTTGAACCTGACAACACAAAAAAAACTATTTATTGCGTTTTCGGTCAGATTAAAAGCAAGTTGTACACGACGATGAACTATTCTCCTGATAGGAAAGCGCGTGCCTGCACATAACACTTTTATTAGAAAATTGTTTTGTATCAACTGTTCTAGCGTTCAATCAAACGTCATACTTTTTTACTTGACAACACAGAAAAAAACCATTTATTGCGTTTTTTTGTGTCAGATTAAAAGCAAGTTGTACACGATGAACATATTCCTGATAGGAAATCGCGCGGGCCTGCGTAACACACTTTTATTAGAAAAATTGTTTTGTATCAACTGTTCTCAATTACTAATAAACGTCATACTTTTAAACCTCACAACACAAAAAAAACTATTTATTGCGTTTTTTTGTGTCAGATGAATAGATAGTTGTTACGAACGATGAACTATACCTGATAGGAAATCGCGCGGGCCTGCGTAACACACTTTTATTAGAAAAAGTGTTTTGTATCAACTGTTCTCGCCGACATTAAACGTCATACTTTTGAACCTGACAACACAGAAAAAAATCTATTGCGTTTTGTTTTTCGTGTCAGATTAAAAGCAAGTTGTACACGACGATGAACTATTCTCCTGATAGGAAATCGCGCGGGCCTGCGTAAACACTTTTATTTGAAAAATTGTTTTGTATCAACTGTTCTAGCGTACAATCAAACGTCATACTTTTTTACTGACAACACAGAAAATACTATTTATGCGTTTTTCGTTCCAGATGATAGATAGTTGAACACGAAGATGATCCTGCTGATACGAAATCGCGCGTGCGTGCGTTTAACACTTTTCAGAAAAGTTGTTTGTATCAACTGTTCTAGCGTACAATCAAACGTCATACTTTTTTACCTGACAACACAGAAAAAAACTATTTATTGCGTTTTCGTGTCAGATTAAAATCATTATACACGATGAACTATCCTCCTGATAGAATTCGTGCGTGCCTGCGTAACACACTTTTATTAGAAAAATTGTTTTGTATCAACGTTTCTCGCCTATATTAGAAATCATAATTTATAACCTGACAGAACAAGAAAAAAAACTATTTATTGCGTTTTTCGTGTCAGATGAAAAGATAGTTGAACACGACGATGATTAATCCGTCTGATACGAAATCGCGCGTGCCTGCGTATAACACTTTTATTAGGAAAATGGTTTAGTAGCAACTGTTCTCGAATACTATTAAACGTCATACTTTTAAACCTCACAACACAAAAAAAACTATTTATTGCGTTTTTTGTGTCAGATGAATGATAGTTGTACACGACGATGAACCATCCTACTGATACGAAATCGCGTGTGCCTGCGTATTACACTTTTATTAGAAAATCGTTTTGTATCAACTGTTCTCGCCGACAATTAAACGTGATACTTTTGAACCTGACAACCAGAAAACAACTATTTATTGCGTTTTTCGTGTCAGATAAAAGCAAGTTGTACACGACGATGAACTATCCTTCTGATACGAATCGCGCGTGCCTGCATAACAACACTTTTTTAGAAAATTGTTTGTTATCAACTGTTCTAGCGTACAATCAAACGTCATACTTTTTACTTGACAACACAGAAAAACTATTTATTGCGTCTTTCGTTTCAGATGAATAGAAAGTTTTACATGTGGATTAATTATCCAACTGATCCGAATTGCGCGTGCCTGCCTAACACACTTTTTATTGGAAAAATTGGTTTGTATCAACTGTGTTGACTACAATCAAACGTCATACTTTTTCACCTGACAACACAGAAAATACTGATTATTGCGTTTTTCGTGTCAGATAAATCGAAAGTTTTCACGTTGATGAATTATCCAACTGATACGAATCGCGCGTGCCTGCGTAACACACTTTTATTGGAAAAATTGGTTTGTATCAACTGTGTTCGACTACATCAAAACGTCATACTTTTTCACCTGACAACACAGAAAAATACTATTATTGTGCGTTTTTCGTGTCAGATGAACCGAAAGTTTTACACGTTAATGAATTATTCAACTGATTCCAAATCGCGCGTCCCTGCGTAACACTTTTATTAGAAAAATTGTTTTGTATCAACTGTTCTAGCGTGCAATCAAACGTCATACTTTTTTACATGACACAGAAAAAACTATTTATTGCGTTTTTCGTTTCAGATGAATAGAAAGTTTTACATGTGGATGAATTATCCAACTGATTCAAATCGCGCGTGCCTGCGTAACACACTTTTATTGGAAATTTGGTTTGTATCAACTGTGTTCGACTACAATCAAAACGTCATACTTTTTTACCTGACACACAAAAAAAAAACTATTTATTGCGTTTTTCGTGTCAGATTAAAAGCAAGTTGTACACGACGATGAACTATCCTCCTGATAGGAATCGCGCGTGCCTGCGTAACACACTTGTATTAGAAAAATTGTTTTGTATCAACTGTTCTCGCCTACAATTAAAATCATAATTATACCTGACAGCACAAAAAAAAGAACTATTTATTGCGTTTTTTCGCTTCAGATGAAAAGATAGTTTAACACGACGATGATGAACCGTCTGATACGAAATCGCGCGTGCCTGCGTATAACACTTTTATTAGAAAAATTGTTTTGTATCAACTGTTCTAGCGTACAATCAAACGTCATTCTTTTTACCTGACAACACAAAAAAAAAAACTATTTATTGCGTTTTTGTGTCAGATTAGAAGCAAGTTGAACACGACGATGAACTATCCTCCGGATAGGAAATCGCGCGTGCCTGCGTAACACACTTTAATTGGAAATTTGGTTTGTATCAACTCTGTTCGACTACAATCAAACGTCATACTTTACCTGACAACACAGAAAAATACTATTTATTGCGTTTTTGGTCAGATGAATAGATAGTTGTACCGACGATGAACCATCCTACTGATACGAAATCGCGCGTGCCTGCGTATAACACTTTTATGAGAAAAATTGTTTTTGTATCAACTGTTCTAGCGTACAATCAAACGTCATACTTTTTTACTGACAACACAGAAAAATACTATTATTTGCGTTTTTCTTTCCAGATGAATAGAAAGTTTACATGTGGATGAATTATCCAACTGATTCCAAATCGCGCGTGCCTGCGTATAACACTTTTATTAGAAAAATCGTTTTGTATCAACTGTTCTCGCCGACAATTAAACGTCATACTATTGAACCTGACAACACGGAAAAAATACTATTTATTGCGTTTTCGTGTCAGATTAAAAGCAAGTTGTACACGACGATGAACTATTCTCCTGATAGGAAATCGCGCGTGCCTGCGTATAACACTTTTATTAGAAAAATTGTTTTGTATCAACTGTTCTAGCGTACAATCAAACGTCATACTTTTTTACTTGACAAACAGAAAGATACTATTTATTGCGTTTTTCGTTTCAGATGAATAGAAGTTTTACATGTGGATGAATTATCCAACTGATTCCAAATCGCGCGTGCCTGCCAAACACTTTTATTAGAAAAATTGTTTTGTATCAACTGTTCTCGCTGACGATTAAACGTCATACTTTTTACCTGACAACACAGAAAAAAACTATTTATTGCGTTTTTTCGTGTCAGATTAAAAGCAAGTTGTACACGACGATGAACTATCCTCCTGATAGGAAATCGCGCGTGCCTGCGTATAACACTTTTATCAGAAAATTGTTTATTATCGACTGTTCTGGATTACTATTAAAAGTCTACTTTTGAACCTGACAACACAGAAAAAATACTATTTATTGCGTTTCTCGTGTCAGATTAAAAGCAAGTTGTACACGACGATGAACTATCCTCCTGATAGGAAATCGCGCGTGCCTGCGTAGAACACTTTTATTGGAAAAATTGTTTAGTATCAACTGTTCTCGACTACAATTAAAAATCATAATTTTGAACCCGACAGCATAGAAAAAAAACTTTTTATTGCGTTTTTCGTGTCAGATGAATAGATAGTTGAACACGACGATGATTAATCCTTCTGATACGAAATCGCGCGTACCAGCGTATAACACTTTTATTAGGAAAATGGTTTAGTATCAACTGTTCTGGACTACTATTAAACGTCATTCTTTTGAACCTGACAACACAGAAAAAAACTATTTATTGCGTTTTCGTGTCAGATTAAAAGCAGTTGTACACGACGATGAACTATTCCCTAGGAAATCGCGCGTGCCTGCGTAACACACTTTTTTAGAAAAATTGTTTGTGTATCAACTGTTCTCGCCTATAATTAGAAATCATAATTTATAACCTGACAGAACAAGAAAAAAAACTATTTATTGCGTTTTTCGTGTCAGAAAAGATAGTTGAACACGACGATGATAATCCGTCTGATACGAATCGCGCGTGCCTGCGTATACACTTTTATTAGGAAAATGGTTTAGTATCAACTGTTCTCGAATACTATTAAACGTCATACTTTTAAACCTCACAACACAAAAAAAAACTATTTATGCGTTTTTGTGTCAGATGAATAGATAGTTGTACACGACGATGAACCATCCTACTGATACGAAATCGCGTGTGCCTGCGTATTACACTTTTATTAGAAAATCGTTTTGTATCAACTGTTCTCGCCGACAATTAAACGTGATACTTTTGAACCTGACAACACAGAAAAACAACTATTTATTGCGTTTTTCGTTTCAGATTAAAAGCAAGTTGTACACGACGATGAACTATCCTTCTGATACGAATCGCGCGTGCCTGCATAACACACTTTTATTAGAAAAATTGTTTGTTATCAACTGTTCTAGCGTACAATCAAACGTCATACTTTTTTACTTGACAACACAGAAAAATACTATTTATTGCGTTTTTCGTTTCAGAGAATAGAAAGTTTTACATGGGATTAATTATCCAACTGATTCCGAATTGCGCGGCCTGCCTAACACACTTTTATTGGAAAAATTGGTTTGTATCAACTGTGTTTGACTACAATCAAACGTCATACTTTTTCACCTGACAACACAGAAAAATACTGATTATTGCGTTTTTCGTGTCAGATAAATCGAAAGTTTTACACGTTGATGAATTATCCAACTGATACGAAATCGCGCGTGCCTGCGTACACACTTTTATTGGAAAAATTGGTTTGTATCAACTGTGTTCGACTACAATCAAACGTCATACTTTTTCACCTGACACACAGAAAATACTATTTATTGCGTTTTTCGTGTCAGATGAACCGAAAGTTTTACACGTTAATGAATTTTCAACTGATTCCAAATCGCGCGTCCCTGCGTAACACACTTTTATTAGAAAAATTTTTGTATCAACTGTTCTAGCGTGCAATCAAACGTCATACTTTTTTACATGACAACACCGAAAATACTATTTCGTTTTTTCGTTTCAGATGAATAGAAAGTTTTACATGTGGATGAATTATCCAACTGATTCAAATCGCGCGTGCCTGCGTAACAACTTTTATTGGAAATTTGGTTTGTATCAACTGTGTCGACTACAATCAAACGTCATACTTTTTTACCTGACAACACAAAAAAACTATTTATTGCGTTTTCGTGTCAGATTAAAAGCAAGTTGTACCGACGATGACTATCCTCCTGATAGGAAATCGCGCGTGCCTGCGTAACACACTTGTATTAGAAAAATGGTTTTGTATCAACTGTTCTCGCCTACAATTAAAAATCATAATTTATAACCTGACAGCACAAAAAAAGAACTATTTATTGCGTTTTTCGCTTCAGATGAAAATAGTTTAACACGACGATGATGAATCCGTCTGATACGAAATCGCGCGTGCCTGCGTATAACACTTTTATTAGAAAAATTGTTTTGTATCAACTGTTCTAGCGTACAATCAAACGTCATTCTTTTTTACCTGACAACACAGAAAAAAAACTATTTATTGCGTTTTTCGTGTCAGATTAAAAGCAAGTTGAACACGACGATGAACTATCCTCCGGATAGGAATCGCGCGTGCCTGCGTAACACTTTAATTGGAAATTTGGTTGTATCAACTCTGTTCGACTACAATCAAACGTCATACTTTTTACCTGACAACACAGAAAAATACTATTTATTGCGTTTTTTGTGTCAGATGAATAGATAGTTGTACACGACGATGAACCATCCTACTGATACGAAATCGCGCGTGCCTGCGTAAACACTTTTATGAGAAAAATTGTTTTATCAACTGTTCTAGCGTACAATCAAACGTCTTACTTTTTTACTTGACACACAGAAAAAAAACTTTTTTTTTGCGTTATTCGTGTCAGATGAAAAGATAGTTGTACACGACGATGAACCATCCTACTGATAAGAAATCGCGCGTGCCTGCGTATAACCCTTTATGAGAAAAATTGTTTTGTATCAACTGTTCTCGCGTACAATCAAACGTCATCTTTGAACCTGACAACACAGAAAAATACTATTTTTGCGTTTTTCGTTTCAGATGAATAGAAAGTTTTACATGTGGATGAATTATCCAACTGATTCCAAATCGCGCGTGCCTGCGTATAACAATTTTATGGAAAAATGGTTTAGTATCAACTGTTCTCGACTACAATTAAAAATCATAATTTTTAACCCGACAGCATAGAAAAAAAACTATTTATTGCGTTTTTCGTGTCAGAGTAAAAGCAAGTTGTACACGACGATGAACTATCCTCCTGATAGGAAATCGCGCGTGCCTGCGTAACACACTTTTATTAGAAAAATTGTTTTGTATCAACTGTTCTAGCGTACAATCAATCGTCATACTTTTTTACTTGACAACACAGAAAAATACTATTTATTGCGTTTTTCGTTCCAGATGAATAGAAAGTTTTACATGTGGATGAATTATCCAACTGATTCCAAATCGCGCGTGCCTGCCTAACACACTTTTATTAGAAAAATTGTTTTGTATCAACGGTTCTCGCCTACAATTAAACGTCATACTTTAGAACCTGACAACACAAAAAAATACTATTCATTGCGTTTTTCGTGTCCGATGAAAAGATAGTTTAACACGACGATGATCAATCCTTCTGATACGAAATCGCGCGTGCCTGCGTATAACACTTTTATCAGAAAAATGGTTTAGTATCAACTGTTCTCGACTACAATTAAAAATCATAATTTTTAACCCGACAGCATAGAAAAAAAACTATTCATTGCGTTTTTCGTGTCAGAGTAAAAGCAAGTTGTACACGACGATGAACTATCCTCCTGATAGGAATCGCGCGTGCCTGCGTAACACACTTTTATTAGAAAAATTGTTTTGTATCAACTGTTCTAGCGTACAATCAATCGTCATACTTTTTTACTTGACAACACAGAAAAATACTATTTATTGCGTTTTTCGTTTCAGATGAATAGAAAGTTTTACATGTGGATGAATTATCCAACTGATTCCAAATCGCGCGTGCCTGCGTATAACACTTTTATTGGAAAAATGGTTTAGTATCAACTGTTCTCGACTACAATTAAAAATCATAATTTTTAACCCGACAGCATAGAAAAAAAACTATTTATTGCGTTTTTCGTGTCAGAGTAAAAGCAAGTTGTACACGACGATGAACTATCCTCCTGATAGGAAATCGCGCGTGCCTGCGTAACACACTTTTATTAGAAAAATTGTTTTGTATCAACTGTTCTAGCGTACAATCAATCGTCATACTTTTTTACTTGACAACACAGAAAAATACTATTTATTGCGTTTTTCGTTCCAGATGAATAGAAAGTTTTACATGTGGATGAATTATCCAACTGATTCCAAATCGCGCGTGCCTGCCTAACACTTTTATTAGAAAAATTGTTTTGTATCAACTGTTCTCGCCTACATTCAACGTCATACTTTTGAACCTGACAACANTATTTCGTTTTTTCTGTCAGATGAATAGATAGTTGTACACGACGATGAACCATCCTACTGATACGAAATCGCGTGTGCCTGCGTATAACACTTTTATTAAAAATTGTTTTGTATCAACTGTTCTAGCGTACAATCAAACGTCATACTTTTTACTGACAACACAGAAAGATACTATTTATTGCGTTTTTCGTTTCAGATGAATAGAAAGTTTACATGTGGATGAATTATCCAACTGATTCCAATCGCGCGTGCCTGCCAAACACACTTTTATTAGAAAAATTGTTTTGTATCAACTGTTCTCGCCGACATAAATCGTCATACTTTTGAACCTGACAACACGGAAAAAAATACTATTTATTGCGTTTTCGTGTCAGATTAAAGCAAGTTGTACACGACGATGACTCTTCTCCTGATAGGAAATCGCGCGTGCCTGCGTATAACACTTTTATTAGAAAAATTGTTTTGTATCAACTGTTCTAGCGTACAATCAAACGTCATACTTTTTTACTTGACAAAAAAAGTACTATTTATTGCGTTTTTCGTTTCAGATGAATAGAAAAGTTTTACATGTGGATGAATTATCCAACTGATTCCAAATCGCGCGTGCCTGCCAAACACTTTTATTAGAAAAATTGTTTTGTATCAACTGTTCTCGCTGACAATTAAACGTCATACTTTTTTACCTGACAACACAGAAAAAAAACTATTTATTGCGTTTTTCGTGTCAGATTAAAAGCAAGTTGTACACGACGATGAACTATCCTCCTGATAGGAAATCGCGCGTGCCTGCGTATAACACTTTTATCAGAAAAATTGTTTATTATCGACTGTTTCGATTACTATTAAACGTCATACTTTTGAACCTGACAACACAGAAAAAATACTATTTATTGCGTTTTTCGTGTCAGATTAAGAGCAAGTTGTACACGACGATGAACTATCCTCCTGATAGGAAATCGCGCGTGCCTGCGTAACACACTTTATTAGAAAAATTGTTTTTGTATCAACTGTTCTCGCCTTTAATTAAAAATCATAATTTATAACCTGACAGCACAAGAAAAAAAACTATTTATTGCGTTTTTCGTGTCAGATGAATAGATAGTTGAACACGACGATGATTAATCCGTCTGATACGAAATCGCGCGTGCCTGCGTAACACACTTTTATTGGAAATTTGGTTTGTATCAACTGTGTTCGACTACAATCAAACGTCATACTTTTTCACCTGACAACACAGAAAAATACTATTTATCGCGTTTTTCGTTTCAGATGAATAGAAAGTTTTACATGTGGATGAATTATCCAACTGATTCCAAATCGCGCGTGCCTGCCTAACACACTTTTATTAGAAAAATTGTTTTGTATCAACTGTTCTCGCCGACAATTAAACGTCATACTTTTGAACCTGACAACACAAAAAAAAAACTATTTATTGCGTTTTTCGTGTCAGATTAAAAGCAAGTTGTACACGACGATGAACTATTCTCCTGATAGGAAATCGCGCGCGGCCTGCGTAACACTTTTATTAGAAAAATTGTTTTGTATCAACTGTTCTCGACTATAATTAAATATCATAATTTATAACCTGACAGCACAAGAAAGAAAACTATTTATTGCGTTTTTTGTGTCAGATGAATAGATAGTTGTACACGACGATGAACCATCCTACTGATACGAAATCGCGCGTGCCTGCGTATAACACTTTTATTTGAAAAATTGTTTTGTATCAACTGTTCTAGCGTACAATCAAACGTCATACTTTTTTACTTGACAACACAGAAAAATACTATTTATTGCGTTTTTCGTTCCAGATGAATAGAAAGTTTTACATGTGGATGAATTATCCAACTGATTGCAAATCGCGCGTGCCTGCGTATAACACTTTATCAGAAAAATTGTTTTGTATCAACTGTTCTCGCCGACAATTAACGTCATACTTTTGAACCTGACAACACAGAAAAAAAACTATTTATTGCGTTTTTTCGTGTCAGATTAAAAGCAAGTTGTACACGACGATGAACTTCTCCTGATAGGAAATCGCGCGTGCCTGCGTATACACTTTTATTAGAAAAATTGTTTTGTATAACTGTTCTAGCGTACAATCAAACGTCATACTTTTTTACTTGACAACACAGAAAGATACTATTTATTGCGTTTTTCGTTTCAGATGAATAGAAGTTTTACATGTGGATGAATTATCCAACTGATTCCAAATCGCGCGTGCCCGCCAAACACATTTATTAGAAAAATTGTTTTGTATCAACTGTTCTCGCTGACAATTAAACGTCATACTTTTTTACCTGACAACACAGAAAAAAAACTATTTATTGCGTTTTTCGTGTCAGATTAAAAGCAAGTTGTACACGACGATGAACTATTCTCCTGATAGGAAATCGCGCGTGCCTGCGTATAACACTTTTATCAGAAAAATTGTTTATTATCGACTGTTCTGGATTACTATTAAAAGTCATACTTTTGAACCTGACAACACAGAAAAAATACTATTTATTGCGTTTCTCGTGTCAGATTAAAAGCAAGTTGTACACGACGATGAACTATCCTCCTGATAGGAAATCGCGCGTGCCTGCGTAGAACACTTTTATTGGAAAAATTGTTTAGTATCAACTGTTCTCGACTACAATTAAAAATCATAATTTTGAACCCGACAGCATAGAAAAAAAACTTTTTATTGCGTTTTTCGTGTCAGATGAATAGATAGTTGAACACGACGATGATTAATCCTTCTGATACGAAATCGCGCGTACCAGCGTATAACACTTTTATTAGGAAAATGGTTTAGTATCAACTGTTCTGGACTACTATTAAACGTCATTCTTTGAACCTGAAACACAGAAAAAACTATTTATTGCGTTTTTCGTTCCAGATGAATAGATAGTTGAACACGACGATGATCAATCCTGCTGATACGAAATCGCGCGTGCGTGCGTTTAACACTTTTTCAGAAAAGTTGTTTTGTATCAACTGTTCTAGCGTACAATCAAACGTCATACTTTTTGACCTGACAACACAGAAAAAAAACTATTTATTGCGTTTTTCGTGTCAGATTAAAATCAAGTTATACACGACGATGAACTATCCTCCTGATAGGAATTCGTGCGTGCCTGCGTAACACACTTTTATTAGAAAAATTGTTTTGTATCAACTGTTCTCGCCTATAATTAGAAATCATAATTTATAACCTGACAGAACAAGAAAAAAAACTATTTATTGCGTTTTTCGTGTCAGATGAAAAGATAGTTGAACACGACGATGATTAATCCGTCTGATACGAAATCGCGCGTGCCTGCGTATAACACTTTTATTAGGAAAATGGTTTAGTATCAACTGTTCTCGAATACTATTAAACGTCATACTTTTAAACCTCACAACACAAAAAAAAACTATTTATTGCGTTTTTTGTGTCAGATGAATAGATAGTTGTACACGACGATGAACCATCCTACTGATACGAAATCGCGTGTGCCTGCGTATTACACTTTTATTAGAAAAATCGTTTTGTATCAACTGTTCTCGCCGACAATTAAACGTGATACTTTTGAACCTGACAACACAGAAAAACAACTATTTATTGCGTTTTTCGTGTCAGATTAAAAGCAAGTTGTACACGACGATGAACTATCCTTCTGATACGAATCGCGCGTGCCTGCATAACACACTTTTATTAGAAAAATTGTTTGTTATCAACTGTTCTAGCGTACAATCAAACGTCATACTTTTTACTTGACAACACAGAAAATACTATTTATTGCGTTTTTCGTTTCAGATGAATAGAAAGTTTTACATGTGGATTAATTATCCAACTGATTCCGAATTGCGCGTGCCTGCGTAACACACTTTTATTGGAAAAATTGGTTTGTATCAACTGTGTTCGACTACAATCAAACGTCATACTTTTTCACCTGACAACACAGAAAAATACTATTTATTGCGTTTTTCGTGTCAGATGAACCGAAAGTTTTACACGTTAATGAATTATTCAACTGATTCCAAATCGCGCGTCCCTGCGTAACACACTTTTATTAGAAAAATTGTTTTGTATCAACTGTTCTAGCGTGCAATCAAACGTCATACTTTTTTACATGACAACACAGAAAAATACTATTTATTGCGTTTTTCGTTTCAGATGAATAGAAAGTTTTACATGTGGATGAATTATCCAACTGATTCAAAATCGCGCGTGCCTGCGTAACACACTTTTATTGGAAATTTGGTTTGTATCAACTGTGTTCGACTACAATCAAACGTCATACTTTTTTACCTGACAACACAAAAAAAAAACTATTTATTGCGTTTTTCGTGTCAGATTAAAAGCAAGTTGTACACGACGATGAACTATCCTCCTGATAGGAAATCGCGCGTGCCTGCGTAACACACTTGTATTAGAAAAATTGTTTTGTATCAACTGTTCTCGCCTACAATTAAAAATCATAATTTATAACCTGACAGCACAAAAAAAAGAACTATTTATTGCGTTTTTCGCTTCAGATGAAAAGATAGTTTAACACGACGATGATGAATCCGTCTGATACGAAATCGCGCGTGCCTGCGTATAACACTTTTATTAGAAAAATTGTTTTGTATCAACTGTTCTAGCGTACAATCAAACGTCATTCTTTTTTACCTGACAACACAGAAAAAAAACTATTTATTGCGTTTTTCGTGTCAGATTAAAAGCAAGTTGAACACGACGATGAACTATCCTCCGGATAGGAAATCGCGCGTGCCTGCGTAACACACTTTAATTGGAAATTTGGTTTGTATCAACTCTGTTCGACTACAATCAAACGTCATACTTTTTTACCTGACAACACAGAAAAATACTATTTATTGCGTTTTTTGTGTCAGATGAATAGATAGTTGTACACGACGATGAACCATCCTACTGATACGAAATCGCGTGCGCCTGCGTATTACACTTTTATTAGAAAAATCGTTTTGTATCAACTGTTCTCGCCGACAATTAAACGTGATACTTTTGAACCTGACAACACAAAAAAAACTATTTATTGCGTTTTCGTGTCAGATTAAAAGCAAGTTGTACACGACGATGAACTATCCTTCTGATACGAATCGCGCGTGCCTGCATAACACACTTTTATTAGAAAAATTGTTTGTTATCAACTGTTCTAGCGTACAATCAAACGTCATACTTTTTTACTTGACAACACAGAAAAATACTATTTATTGCGTTTTTCGTTTCAGATGAATAGAAAGTTTTACATGTGGATTAATTATCCAACTGATTCCGAATTGCGCGTGCCTGCCTAACACACTTTTATTGGAAAAATTGGTTTGTATCAACTGTGTTTGACTACAATCAAACGTCATACTTTTTCACCTGACAACACAGAAAAATACTGATTATTGCGTTTTTCGTGTCAGATAAATCGAAAGTTTTACACGTTGATGAATTATCCAACTGATACGAAATCGCGCGTGCCTGCGTAACACACTTTTATTGGAAAAATTGGTTTGTATCAACTGTGTTCGACTACAATCAAACGTCATACTTTTTCACCTGACAACACAGAAAAATACTATTTATTGCGTTTTTCGTGTCAGATGAACCGAAAGTTTTACACGTTAATGAATTATTCAACTGATTCCAAATCGCGCGTCCCTGCGTAACACACTTTTATTAGAAAAATTGTTTTGTATCAACGTTCTAGCGTGCAATCAAACGTCATACTTTTTTACATGACAACACAGAAAAATACTATTTATTGCGTTTTTCGTTTCAGATGAATAGAAAGTTTTACATGTGGATGAATTATCCAACTGATTCAAAATCGCGCGTGCCTGCGTAACACACTTTTATTGGAAATTTGGTTTGTATCAACTGTGTTCGACTACAATCAAACGTCATACTTTTTTACCTGACAACACAAAAAAAAAACTATTTATTGCGTTTTTCGTGTCAGATTAAAAGCAAGTTGTACACGACGATGAACTATCCTCCGGATAGGAAATCGCGCGTGCCTGCGTAACACACTTTAATTGGAAATTTGGTTTGTATCAACTCTGTTCGACTACAATCAAACGTCATACTTTTTTACCTGACAACACAGAAAAATACTATTTATTGCGTTTTTTGTGTCAGATGAATAGATAGTTGTACACGACGATGAACCATCCTACTGATACGAAATCGCGCGTGCCTGCGTATAACACTTTTATGAGAAAAATTGTTTTGTATCAACTGTTCTAGCGTACAATCAAACGTCTTACTTTTTTACTTGACAACACAGAAAAAAAACTTTTTTTTTGCGTTATTCGTGTCAGATGAAAAGATAGTTGTACACGACGATGAACCATCCTACTGATAAGAAATCGCGCGTGCCTGCGTATAACCCTTTTATGAGAAAAATTGTTTTGTATCAACTGTTCTCGCGTACAATCAAACGTCATACTTTTGAACCTGACAACACAGAAAAATACTATTTATTGCGTTTTTCGTTTCAGATGAATAGAAAGTTTTACATGTGGATGAATTATCCAACTGATTCCAAATCGCGCGTGCCTGCGTATAACAATTTTATTGGAAAAATGGTTTAGTATCAACTGTTCTCGACTACAATTAAAAATCATAATTTTTAACCCGACAGCATAGAAAAAAAACTATTTATTGCGTTTTTCGTGTCAGAGTAAAAGCAAGTTGTACACGACGATGAACTATCCTCCTGATAGGAAATCGCGCGTGCCTGCGTAACACACTTTTATTAGAAAAATTGTTTTGTATCAACTGTTCTAGCGTACAATCAATCGTCATACTTTTTTACTTGACAACACAGAAAAATACTATTTATTGCGTTTTTTTTTTCCAGATGAATAGAAAGTTTTACATGTGGATGAATTATCCAACTGATTCCAAATCGCGCGTGCCTGCCTAACACACTTTTATTAGAAAAATTGTTTTGTATCAACTGTTCTCGCCTACAATTAAACGTCATACTTTAGAACCTGACAACACAAAAAAATACTATTCATTGCGTTTTTCGTGTCCGATGAAAAGATAGTTTAACACGACGATGATCAATCCTTCTGATACGAAATCGCGCGTGCCTGCGTATAACACTTTTATCAGAAAAATGGTTTAGTATCAACTGTTCTCGACTACAATTAAAAATCATAATTTTTAACCCGACAGCATAGAAAAAAAACTATTCATTGCGTTTTTCGTGTCAGAGTAAAAGCAAGTTGTACACGACGATGAACTATCCTCCTGATAGGAAATCGCGCGTGCCTGCGTAACACACTTTTATTAGAAAAATTGTTTTGTATCAACTGTTCTAGCGTACAATCAATCGTCATACTTTTTTACTTGACAACACAGAAAAATACTATTTATTGCGTTTTTCGTTTCAGATGAATAGAAAGTTTTACATGTGGATGAATTATCCAACTGATTCCAAATCGCGCGTGCCTGCGTATAACACTTTTATTGGAAAAATGGTTTAGTATCAACTGTTCTCGACTACAATTAAAAATCATTTTTTTTAACCCGACAGCATAGAAAAAAAACTTTATTGCGTTTTTCGTGTCAGAGTAAAAGCAAGTTGTACACGACGATGAACTATCCTCCTGATAGGAAATCGCGCGTGCCTGCGTAACACACTTTTATTAGAAAAATTGTTTTGTATCAACTGTTCTAGCGTACAATCAATCGTCATACTTTTTTACTTGACAACACAGAAAAATACTATTTATTGCGTTTTTCGTTCCAGATGAATAGAAAGTTTTACATGTGGATGAGTTATCCAACTGATTCCAAATCGCGCGTGCCTGCCTAACACACTTTTATTAGAAAAATTGTTTTGTATCAACTGTTCTCGCCTACAATTAAACGTCATACTTTTGAACCTGACAACACAGAAAAAAAACTATTTATTGCGTTTTTCGTGTCAGATTAAAAGCAAGTTGTACACGACGATTAACAATCCTACTGATACGAAATCGCGCGTGCCTGCTTAAAACACTTTTATTAGAAAAATTGTTTTGTATCAACTGTTCTCGCCTACAATTAAACGTCATACTTTTAAACCTGACATCACAGAAAAAAAACTATTTATTGCGTTTTTCGTGTCAGATTAAAAGCAAATTGTACACGACGATGAACTATCCTCCTGATAGGAAATCGCGCGTGCCTGCGTAACACACTTTTATTAGAAAAATTGTTTTGTATCAACTGTTCTCGCCTACAATTAAACGTCATACTTTAGAACCTGACAACACAAAAAAATACTATTCATTGCGTTTTTCGTGTCCGATGAAAAGATAGTTTAACACGACGATGATCAATCCTTCTGATACGAAATCGCGCGTGCCTGCGTATAACACTTTTATCAGAAAAATGGTTTAGTATCAACTGTTCTAGCGTACAATCAAACGTCATACTTTTTGACCTGACAACACAGAAAAAAAACTATTTATTGCGTTATTCGTGTCAGATGAAAAGATAGTTGTACACGACGATGAACCATCCTACTGATAAGAAATCGCGCGTGCCTGCGTATAACCCTTTTATGAGAAAAATTGTTTTGTATCAACTGTTCTCGCGTACAATCAAACGTCATACTTTTTCACCTGACAACACAGAAAAATACTATTTATTGCGTTTTTCGTTTCAGATGAATAGAAAGTTTTACATGTGGATGAATTAACCAACTGATTCCAAATCGCGCGTGCCTGCGTATAACACTTTTATTGGAAAAATGGTTTGGTATCAACTGTTCTCGACTACAATTAAAAATCATAATTTTTAACCCGACAGCATAGAAAAAAAACTATTTATTGCGTTTTTCGTGTCAGAGTAAAAGCAAGTTGTACACGACGATGAACTCCTCCTGATAGGAAATCGCGCGTGCCTGCGTAACACACTTTTATTAGAAAAATTGTTTTGTATCAACTGTTCTAGCGTACAATCAATCGTCATACTTTTTACTTGACAACACAGAAAAATACTATTTATTGCGTTTTTCGTTCCAGATGAATAGAAAGTTTACATGTGATGAATTATCCAACTGATTCCAAATCGCGCGTGCCTGCCTAACACACTTTTATTAGAAAAATTGTTTTGTATCAACTGTTCTCGCCTACAATTCAACGTCATACTTTTGAACCTGACAACACAGAAAAAAAACTATTTATTGCGTTTTTCGTGTCAGATTAAAAGCAAGTTGTACACGACGATGAACAATCCTCCTGATAGGAAATCGCGCGTGCCTGCCTAACACACTTTTATTAGAAAAATTGTTTGGTATCAACTGTTCTCGCTGACAGTTAAACGTCATACTTTTGAACCTGACAACACAGAAAGAAAACTATTTATTGCGTTTTTCGTGTCAGATTAAAAGCAAGTTGTACACGACGATGAACCATCCTACTGATACGAAATCGCGCGTGCCTGCTTATAACACTTTTATTAGAAAAATTGTTTTGTATCAACTGTTCTCGCCTACAATTAAACGTCATACTTTTGAACCTGACATCACAGAAAAAAAACTATTTATTGCGTTTTTCGTGTCAGATTAAAAGCAAGTTGTACACGACGATGAACTATCCTCCTGATAGGAAATCGCGCGTGCCTGCGTATAACACTTTTATTAGAAAAATTGTTTTGTATCAATTGTTCTAGCGTACAATCGAACGTCATACTTTTTGACCTGACAACACAGAAAAAAAACTATTTATTGCGTTTTTCGTGTCAGATTAAAAGCAAGTTGTACACGACGATGAACTATCCTCCTGATAGGAAATCGCGCGTGCCTGCGTATAACACTTTTATTAGAAAAATTGTTTTGTATCAATTGTTCTAGCGTACAATCGAACGTCATACTTTTTGACCTGACAACACAGAAAAAAAACTATTTATTGCGTTTTTCGTGTCAGATTAAAAGCAAGTTGTACACGACGATGAACTATCCTCCTGATAGGAAATCGTGCGTGCCTGCGTAACACACTTTTATTAGAAAAATTGTTTTGTATCAACTGTTCTCGCCTATAATTAAAAATCATAATTTATACCTGACAGCACAAGAAAAAAATTATTTATTGCGTTTTCGTGTCAGATGAAAAGATAGTTGAACACGACGATGATTAATCCGTCTACGAAATCGCGCGTGCCTGCGTATAACACTTTTATTAGGAAAATGGTTTAGTATCAACTGTTCTCGAATACTATTAAACGTCATACTTTTAAACCTCACAACACAAAAAAAAACTATTTATTGCGTTTTTTGTGTCAGATGAATAGATAGTTGTACACGACGATGAACCATCCTACTGATACGAAATCGCGTGTGCCTGCGTATAACACTTTATTAGAAAAATCGTTTGTATCAACTGTTCTCGCCGACAATTAAACGTCATACTTTTGAACCTGACAACACAGAAAAAAATCTATTTATTGCGTTTTTCGTGTCAGATCAAAAGCAAGTTGTACACGACGATGAACTATCCTCCTGATAGGAAATCGCGCGTGCCTGCGTAACACACTTTTATTAGAAAAATTGTTTTGTATCAACTGTTCTAGCGTACAATCAATCGTCATACTTTTTTACTTGACAACACAGAAAAATACTATTTATTGCGTTTTTCGTTCCAGATGAATAGAAAGTTTTACATGTGGATGAATTATCCAACTGATTCCAAATCGCGCGTGCCTGCCTAACACACTTTTATTAGAAAAATTGTTTTGTATCAACTGTTCTCGCCTACAATTAAACGTCATACTTTAGAACCTGACAACACAAAAAAATACTATTCATTGCGTTTTTCGTGTCCGATGAAAAGATAGTTTAACACGACGATGATCAATCCTTCTGATACGAAATCGCGCGTGCCTGCGTATAACACTTTTATCAAAAAATGGTTTAGTATCAACTGTTCTCGACTACAATTAAAAATCATAATTTTTAACCCGACAGCATAGAAAAAAACTATTCATTGCGTTTTTCGTGTCAGAGTAAAAGCAAGTTGTACGACGATGAACTATCCTCCTGATAGGAAATCGCGCGTGCCTGCGTAACACACTTTATTAGAAAAATTGTTTTGTATCAACTGTTCTAGCGTACAATCAATCGTCTACTTTTTTACTTGACAACACAGAAAAATACTATTTATTGCGTTTTTCGTTTCGATGAATAGAAAGTTTTACATGTGGATGAATTATCCAACTGATTCCAAATCGCGCGTGCCTGCGTATAACACTTTTATTGGAAAAATGGTTTAGTATCAACTGTTCTCGACTACAATTAAAAATCATAATTTTTAACCCGACAGCATAGAAAAAAAAACTATTTATTGCGTTTTTCGTGTCAGAGTAAAAGCAAGTTGTACACGACGATGAACTATCCTCCTGATAGGAAATCGCGCGTGCCTGCCTAAACACTTTTATTAGAAAAATTGTTTTGTATCAACTGTTCTCGCCTACAATTAAACGTCAACTTTTGAACCTGACAACACAGAAAAAAAACTATTTATTGCGTTTTTCGTGTCAGATTAAAAGCAAGTTGTACACGACGATTAACAATCCTACTGATACGAAATCGCGCGTGCCTGCTTATAACATTTTATTAGAAAAATTGTTTTGTATCAACTGTTCTCGCCTACAATTAAACGTCATACTTTTAAACCTGACATCACAGAAAAAAAACTATTTATTGCGTTTTTCGTGTCAGATTAAAAGCAAATTGTACACGACGATGAACTATCCTCCTGATAGGAAATCGCGCGTGCCTGCGTAACACACTTTTATTAGAAAATTGTTTGTATCAACTGTTCTCGCCTACAATTAAACGTCATACTTTAGAACCTGACAACACAAAAAAATACTATTCATTGCGTTTTTCGTGTCCGATGAAAACATAGTTTAACACGACGATGATCAATCCTTCTGATACGAAATCGCGCGTGCCTGCGTATAACACTTTTATCAGAAAAATGGTTTAGTATCAACTGTTCTAGCGTACAATCAAACGTCATACTTTTTGACCTGACAACACAGAAAAAAAACTATTTATTGCGTTATTCGTGTCAGATGAAAAGATAGTTGTACACGACGATGAACCATCCTACTGATAAGAAATCGCGCGTGCCTGCGTATAACCCTTTTATGAGAAAAATTGTTTGTATCAACTGTTCTCGCGTACAATCAAACGTCATACTTTTGAAACCTGACAACACAGAAAAATACTATTTATTGCGTTTTTCGTTTCAGATGAATAGAAAGTTTTACATGTGGATGAATTAACCAACTGATTCCAAATCGCGCGTGCCTGCGTATAACACTTTTATTGGAAAAATGGTTTAGTATCAACTGTTCTCGACTACAATTAAAAATCATAATTTTTAACCCGACAGCATAGAAAAAAAAACTATTTATTGCGTTTTTCGTGTCAGAGTAAAAGCAAGTGTACACGACGATGAACTATCCTCCTGATAGGAAATCGCGTGCCTGCGTAACACACTTTTATTAGAAAAATTGTTTTGTATCAACTGTTCTAGCGTACATCAATCGTCATACTTTTTTACTTGACAACACAGAAAAATACTATTTATTGCGTTTTCGTTCCAGATGAATAGAAAGTTTACATGTGGATGAATTATCCAACTGATTCCAAATCGCGCGTGCCTGCCTAACACACTTTCATTAGAAAAATTGTTTTGTATCAACTGTTCTCGCCTACAATTCAACGTCATACTTTTGAACCTGACAACACAGAAAAAAAACTATTTATTGCGTTTTTCGTGTCAGATTAAAAGCAAGTTGTACACGACGATGAACAATCATCCTGATAGGAAATCGCGCGTGCCTGCCTAACACACTTTTATTAGAAAAATTGTTTGGTATCAACTGTTCTCGCTGACAGTTAAACGTCATACTTTTGAACCTGACAACACAGAAAGAAAACTATTTATGCGTTTTTCGTGTCAGATTAAAAGCAAGTTGTACACGACGATGAACCATCCTACTGATACGAAATCGCGCGTGCCTGCTTATAACATTTTATTAGAAAAAATTGTTTGTATCAACTGTTCTCGCCTACAATTAACGTCATACTTTTGAACCTGACATCACAGAAAAAAAACTATTTATTGCGTTTTTTCGTGTCAGATTAAAAGCAAGTTGTACACGACGATGAACTATCCTCCTGATAGGAATCGCGCGTGCCTGCGTATAACCTTTTATTAGAAAAATTTGTTTGTATCAATTGTTCTAGCGTACAATCAAACGTCTTACTTTTTTACTTGACAACACAGAAAAAAACTTTTTTTTGCGTTATTCGTGTCAGATGAAAAGATAGTTGTACACGACGATGAACCATCCTACTGATAGAAATCGCGCGTGCCTGCGTATAACCCTTTTATGAGAAAAATTGTTTTGTATCACTGTTCTCGCGTACAATCAAACGTCATACTTTTGAACCTGACAACACAGAAAAATACTATTTATTGCGTTTTTCGTTTCAGATGAATAGAAAGTTTTACATGTGGATGAATTATCCAACTGATTCCAAATCGCGCGTGCCTCGTATAACAATTTTATTGGAAAAATGGTTTAGTATCAACTGTTCTCGACTACAATTAAAAATCATAATTTTTAACCCGACAGCATAGAAAAAAACTATTTATTGCGTTTTTCGTGCAGAGTAAAGCAAGTTGTACACGACGATGAACTATCCTCCTGATGGAAATCGCGCGTGCCTGCGTAACAACTTTTTAGTAGAAAAATTGTTTTGTATCAACTGTTCGCGTACAATCAATCGTCATACTTTTTTTACTTGACACACAGAAAAATACTATTTATTGCGTTTTTCGTTCCAGATGAATAGAAAGTTTTACATGTGATGAATTATCCAACTGATTCCAATCGCGCGTGCCTGCCGAACACACTTTTATTAGAAAAATTGTTTTGTATCAACTGTTCTCGCCTACAATAAACGTCATACTTTAGAACCTGACAACACAAAAAAATACTATTCATTGCGTTTTTCGTGTCCGATGAAAAGATGTTTAACACGACGATGATCAATCCTTCTGATACGAAATCGCGCGTGCCTGCGTATAACACTTTATCAGAAAAATGGTTTAGTATCAACTGTTCTCGACTACAATTAAAAATCATAATTTTAACCCGACAGCATAGAAAAAAAAACTATTCATTGCGTTTTTCGTGTCAGAGTAAAAGCAAGTTGTACACGACGATGAACTATCCTCCTGATAGGAAATCGCGCGTGCCTGCGTAACACACTTTTATTAGAAAAATTGTTTTGTATCAACTGTTCTAGCGTACAATCAATCGTCATACTTTTTTACTTGACAACACAGAAAAATACTATTTATTGCGTTTTTCGTTTCAGATGAATAGAAAGTTTTACATGTGGATGAATTATCCAACTGATTCCAAATCGCGCGTGCCTGCGTATAAACACTTTTATGGAAAAATGGTTTAGTATCAACTGTTCTCGACTACTAAAAATCATAATTTTTAACCCGACAGCATAGAAAAAAACTATTATTGCGTTTTTCGTGTCAGAGTAAAAGCAAGTTGTACACGACGATGAACTATCCTCCTGATAGGAATCGCGCGTGCCTGCGTAACACACTTTTATTAGAAAAAATTGTTTTGTATCAACTGTTCTAGCGTACAATCAATCGTCATACTTTTTTACTTGACAACACAGAAAAATACTATTTATTGCGTTTTTCGTTCCAGATGAATAGAAAGTTTTACATGTGGATGAGTTATCCAACTGATTCCAAATCGCGCGTGCCTGCCTAACACACTTTTATTAGAAAAATTGTTTTGTATCAACTGTTTCTCGCCTACAATTAACGTCATACTTTTGAACCTGACAACACAGAAAAAACTATTTATTGCGTTTTTCGTGTCAGATTAAAGCAAGTTGTACACGACGATTAACAATCCTACTGATACGAAATCGCGCGTGCCTGCTTAAAACACTTTTATTAGAAAAATTGTTTTGTATCAACTGTTCTCGCCTACAATTAAACGTCATACTTTTAAACCTGACATCACAGAAAAAAAACTATTTATTTGCGTTTTTCGTGTCAGATTAAAAGCAAATTGTACACGACGATGAACTATCCTCCTGATAGGAAATCGCGCGTGCCTGCGTAACACACTTTATTAGAAAAATTGTTTTGTATCAACTGTTCTCGCCTACAATTAAACGTCATACTTTAGAACCTGACAAACAAAAAAAACTATTCATTGCGTTTTTCGTGTCCGATGAAAAGATAGTTTAACACGACGATGATCAATCCTTCTGATACGAAATCGCGCGTGCCTGCGTATAACACTTTTATCAGAAAAATGTTTAGTATCAACTGTTCTAGCGTACAATCAAACGTCATACTTTTGACCTGACAACACAGAAAAAAACTATTTTTGCGTTATTTCGTGTCAGATGAAAGATAGTTGTACACGACGATGAACCATCCTACTGATAAGAATCGCGCGTGCCTGCGTATAACCTTTTATGAGAAAAATTGTTTTGTATCAACTGTTCTCGCGTACAATCAAACGTCATACTTTTCACCTGACACAACGAAAAATACTATTTATTGCGTTTTTCGTTTTCAGATGAATAAAAGTTTTACATGTGGATGAATTAACCAACTGATTCCAAATCGCGCGTGCCTGCGTATAACACTTTTATTGGAAAAATGGTTTGGTATCAACTGTTCTCGACTACAATTAAAAATCATAATTTTTAACCCGACAGCATAGAAAAAAAACTATTTATTGCGTTTTTTCGTGTCAGAGTAAAAGCAAGTTGTACAGACGATGAACTATCCTCCTGATGGAAATCGCGCGTGCTGCGTAACACACTTTTATTAGAAAAATTTGTTTTGTATCAACTGTTCTAGCGTACATCCAATCGTCATACTTTTTTACTTGACAACACAGAAAAATACTATTTATTGCGTTTTCGTTCCAGATGAATAGAAAGTTTTACATGTGGATGAATTATCCAACTGATTCCAATCGCGCGTGCCTGCCTAACACACTTTCATTAGAAAAATTGTTTTGTATCAACTGTTTCTCGCCTACAATTCAACGTCATACTTTTGAACCTGACAACACAGAAAAAAAACTATTTATTGCGTTTTTCGTGTCAGATTAAAGCAAGTTGTACACGACGATGAACATCCTCCTGATAGGAAATCGCGCGTGCCTGCCTAACACCTTTTATTAGAAAAATTGTTTGGTATCAACGTGTCTCGCTGACAGTTAAACGTCATACTTTTGAACCTGACAACACAGAAAGAAAAACTATTTATTGCGTTTTTCGTGTCAGATTAAAAGCAAGTTGTACACGACGATGAACCATCCTACTGATACGAAATCGCGCGTGCCTGCTTATAACACTTTTATTAGAAAATTGTTTTGTATCAACGTTCTCGCCTACAATTAAACGTCATACTTTTGAACCTGACATCACAGAAAAAAAACTATTATTGCGTTTTTCGTGTCAGATTAAAAGCAAGTTGTACACGACGATGAACTATCCTCCTGATAGGAAATCGCGCGTGCCTGCGTATAACACTTTTATTAGAAAAATTGTTTGTATCAATTGTTCTAGCGTACAATCGAACGTCATACTTTTTGACCTGACAAACACAGAAAAAAAACTATTTATTGCGTTTTTCGTGTCAGATTAAAAGCAAGTTGTACACGACGATGAACTATCCTCCTGATAGGAAATCGTGCGTGCCTGCGTAACACACTTTTATTAGAAAAATTGTTTTGTATCAACTGTTTCGCCTATAATTAAAAATCATACTTTAGAACCTGACAACAAGAAAAAAAATTTATTGCGTTTTTCGTGTCAGATAAAAGATAGTTGAACACGACGATGATTAATCCGTCTGATACGAAATCGCGCGTGCCTGCGTATAACACTTTTATTAGGAAAATGGTTTAGTATCAACTGTTCTCGAATACTATTAAACGTCATACTTTTAAACCTCACAACACAAAAAAAAACTATTTATTGCATTTTTTGTGTCAGAATAAGATAGAAGTTGTACACGACGATGACCATCCTACTGATACGAAATCGCGTGTGCCTGCGTATAACACTTTTATTAGAAAAATCGTTTTGTATCAACTGTTCTCGCCGACAATTAAACGTCATACTTTTGAACCTGACAACACAGAAAAAAATCTATTTATTGCGTTTTTCGTGTCAGATCAAAAGCAAGTTGTACATGACGATGAACTATCCTCCTGATAGGAAATCGCGCGTGCCTGCGTAACACACACTTATTAAAAATTGTTTTGTATCAACTGTTCTAGCGTACAATCAATCGTCATACTTTTTTACTTGACACACAGAAAAATACTATTTATTGCGTTTTTCGTTCCAGATGAATAGAAAGTTTACATGTGGATGAATTATCCAACTGATTCCAAATCGCGCGTGCCTGCGTAACACACTTTTATTAGAAAAATTGTTTTGTATCAACTGTTCTCGCCTACAATTAAAAATCATAATTTTTAACCCGACAGCATAGAAAAAAAAACTATTTATTGCGTTTTTCGCTTCAGATGAAAAGATAGTTTAAACACGACGATGATTAATCCGTCTGATACGAATCGCGCGTGCCTGCGTATAAACTTTATTAGAAAAATTGTTTTGTATCACTGTTCTAGCGTACAATCAAACGTCATTCTTTTTACCTGACAACACAGAAAAAAAACTATTTATTGCGTTTTTCGTGTCAGATTAAAAGCAAGTTGAACACGACGATGAACTATCCTCCTGATAGGAAAATCGCGCGTGCCTGCGTAACACACTTTAATTGGAAATTTGGTTTGTATCAACTCTGTTCGACTACAATCAAACGTCATACTTTTTTACCTGACAACACAGAAAAATCTATTATTGCGTTTTTTGTGTCAGATGAATAGATAGTTGTACACGACGATGAACCATCCTACTGATACGAAATCGCGCGTGCCTGCGTATAACACTTTATGAGAAAAATTGTTTTGTATCAACTGTTCTAGCGTACAATCAAACATCATACTTTTTTACCTGACAACACAGAAAAATACTATTTATTGCGTTTTTCGTGTCAGATGAAAAGATATTGTACCGACGATGAACCATCCTACTGATAAGAAATCGCGCGTGCTTGCGTATAACCCTTTATGAGAAAAATTGTTTTGTATCAACTGTTCTCGCGTACAATCAAACGTCATACCTTTGAACCTGACAACACAGAAAAATACTATTATTGCGTTTTTTCGTTTCAGATGATAGAAAGTTTTACATGTGGATGAATTAACCAACTGATTCCTAATCGCGCGTGCCTGCGTATAACACTTTTTAATTGAAAATTGTTTTGTCAACTGTTCTAGCGTACAATCAAACGTCATTCTTTTTTACCTGACAACACAGAAAAAAAACTATTTATTGCGTTTTTCGTGTCAGATTAAAAGCAAGTTGAACACGACGATGAACTATCCTCCTGATAGGAAATCGCGCGTGCCTGCGTAACACACTTTAATTGGAAATTTGGTTTGTATCAACTGTTCTAGCGTACAATCAAACGTCTTACTTTTTTACTTGACAACACAGAAAAAAAACTTTTTTTTTGCGTTATTCGTGTCAGATGAAAAGATAGTTGTACACGACGATGAACCATCCTACTGGATAGAAATCGCGCGTGCTGCGTATAACCCTTTTATGAGAAAAATTGTTTTGTATCAACTGTTCTCGCGTACAATCAAACGTCATACTTTTGAACCTGACAACACAGAAAAATACTATTTATTGCGTTTTTCGTTTCAGATGAATAGAAAGTTTTACATGTGGATGAATTAACCAACTGATTCCAAATCGCGCGTGCCTGCGTATAACACTTTTATTGGAAAAATGGTTTAGTATCAACTGTTCTCGACTACAATTAAACGTCATAATTTTTTAACCCGACAGCATAGAAAAAAACTATTTATTGCGTTTTTCGTGTCAGAGTAAAAGCAAGTTGTACACGACGATGATCTATCCTCCTGATAGGAAATCGCGCGTGCCTGCGTAACACACTTTATTAGAAAAATTGTTTTGTATCAACTGTTCTAGCGTACAATCAATCGTCATACTTTTTCTTGACAACACGAAAATAACTATTTATTTTGCGTTTTTCGTTTCAGATGAATAGAAAGTTTTACATGTGGATGAATTAACCAACTGATTCCAAATCGCGCGTGCCTGCGTATAACACTTTTATTGGAAAATGGTTTAGTATCAACTGTTCTCGCGTACAATCAAACGTCATACTTTTGAACCTGACAACACAGAAAAATACTATTGTGCGTTTTTCGTTTCAGATGAATAGAAAGTTTTACATTGGATGAATTAACCAACTGATTCCAAATCGCGCGTGCCTGCGTATAACACTTTTATTGGAAAAATGGTTTAGTATCAACTGTTCTCGACTACAATTAAACGTCATAATTTTTTACTTGACAACACAGAAAAAAAACTTTTTTTTTGCGTTATTCGTGTCAGATGAAAAGATAGTTGTACACGACGATGAACCATCCTACTGATAAGAAATCGCGCGTGCTTGCGTATAACCCTTTTATGAGAAAAATTGTTTTGTATCAACTGTTCTCGCGTACAATCAACGTCATATTTGAACCTGACAACACAGAAAATACTATTTATTGCGTTTTCGTTTCAGATGAATAGAAAGTTTTACATGTGGATGAATTAACCAACTGATTCCAAATCGCGCGTGCCTGCGTATACACTTTTATTGGAAAAATGGTTTGTATCAACTGTTCTCGACTACAATTAAACGTCATACTTTTGAACCTGACATCACAGAAAAAAAACTATTTTGCGTTTTTCTTGTCAGATTAAAAGCAAGTTGTACACGACGATGAACTATCCTCCTGATAGGAAATCGCGCGTGCCTGCGTAACACTTTTATTAGAAAAATTGTTTTGTATCACTGTTCTCGCCTACAATTAAAAATCATAATTTATAACCTGACAGCATAAAAAAAACTATTTATTGAATTTTTTGTGTCAGATGAATAGATGTTGTTACACGACGATGAACCATCCTACTGATACGAAATCGCGCGTGCCTGCGTATAACACTTTATCAGAAAAATAGTTTAGTATCACTGTTCTCGATTACTAAAAAACGTCATACTTTTGAACCTGACAACACAGAAAAAAACTATTTATTGCGTTTCTTGTGTCAGATGAATAGATAGTTGTACACGACGATGAACCATCCTACTGATACGAAATCGCGCGTGCCTGCGTATAACACTTTTATTGAAAAATGGTTTTGTATCAACTGTTCAAGCGTACAATCAAACGTCAACTTTTTTACTTGACAACACACAGAAAAATACTATTTATTGCGTTTTTCGTTTCAGATGAATAGAAAGTTTACATGTAAATGAATTATCCAACTGATTCCAAATCAAGCGTGCCTGCCTAACACACTTTATTAGAAAAATTGTTTTGTATCAACTGTTCTCGCCGACAATTAAACGTCATACTTTTGAACCTGACAACACAGAAAAAAAACTATTTATTGCGTTTTTCGTGTCAGAGAAAACAAGTTGTACACGACGATGAACTATTCTCCTGATAGGAAATCGCGCGTGCCGCGTAACACACTTTATTAGAAAAATTGTTTTGTATCAACTGTTCTCGCCTATAATTAAAAATCATAATTTATAACCTGACAGCACAAGAAAAAAAACTATTTATTGCGTTTTTCGTGTCAGATGAATAGATAGTTGAACACGACGATGATCAATCCTGCTGATACGAAATCGCGCTGCCTGCGTATAACACTTTTATTAGAAAATTGTTTTGTATCAATTGTTCTAGCGTACAATCGAAGTCATACTTTTGACCTGACAACACAGAAAAAAAACTATTTATTGCGTTTTTCGTGTCAGATTAAAAGCAAGTTTACACGACGATGAAATATCCCCTGATAGGAAATCGTGCGTGCCTGCGTAACACTTTTATTAGAAAAATTGTTTTGTATCAACTGTTCTCGCCTACAATTAAACGTCAAACTTTTGAACCTGACAACACAGAAAAAAAAACTATTTATTGCGTTTTTCGTGTCAGATTAAAAGCTAGTTGAACACGACGATGATCAATCCTTCTGATACGAAATCGCGCGTGCTTGCGTAACACACTTTTATTAGAAAAATTGTTTGTATCAACTGTTTCTCGCCTACAATTAAAAATCATAATTTATAACCTGACAGCACAAAAAAAAACTATTTATTGCGTTTTTCGTGTCAGATGAAAAGACAGTTGAACAAGACGATGATCAATCCTTCTGAAACGAAATCGTGCGTGCTGCGTAACACACTTTTATTGGAAATTTGGTTTGTATCAACTGTGTTCGGCTACAATCTAACGTCATTACTTTTGAACCGACAACACAGAAAAAAAACTATTTATTGCGTTTTCGTGTCAGATGAAAAGATAGTGGAACACGACGATGATCAATCCTTCTGAAACGAAATCGCGCGTGCATGCGTAACACACTTCTATTGGAAAAATTGGTTTGTATCAACTGTGTTCCACTACAATCAAACGTCATACTTTTTTACCTGACACACAGAAAAATACTATTTATTGCGTTTTTCGTGTCAGATAATAGAAAGTTTTACACGTGGATGAATTATCCAACTGATTCGAAATCACGCGTGCCTGCGTAACAAACTTTATAAGAAAAATTGTTTTGTATCAACTGTTCTAGCGACAATCAAACGTCATACTTTTTTACTTGACAACACAGAAAGATCTATTATTGCGTTTTTCGTTTCAGATGAATAGAAAGTTTTACATGTGGATGAATTATCCAGCTGATTCCAAATCGCGCGTGCTGCCTAACACACTTTTATTAGAAAAATTGTTTTGTATCAACTGTTCTCGACCGACAATTAAACGTCATACTTTTTTACCTGACAACACAAAAAAAACTATTTATTGCGTTTTTCGTGTCAGATTAAAAGCAAGTTGTACACGACGAAACTATCCTCCTGATAGGAAATCGCGCGTGCCTGCGTATAACACTTTTATTTGAAAATTGTTTTGTATCAACTGTTCTAGCGTACAATCAAACGTCATACTTTTTTACTTGACAACACAGAAAGATACTTTATGCGTTTTTTCGTTTCATGAATAGAAAGTTTTACATGTGGATGAATTATCCAGCTGATTCCAAATCGCGCGTGCCTGCCTAACACACTTTATTAGAAAAATGTTTTGTATCAACTGTTCTCGCCGACAATTAAACGTCATACTTTTTTTACCTGACAACACAAGAAAAAAAATATTTATTGCGTTTTCGTGTCAGATTAAAGCAAGTTGTACACGACGATGAACTATCCTTGATAGGAAATCGCGCGTGCCTGCGTATAACACTTTATTAGAAAAATTGTTTTGTATCAACTGTTCTAGCGTAAATCAAATGTCATACTTTTTTACTTGACAACACAGAAAGATACTATTATTGCGTTTTTCGTTTCAGATGAATAGAAAGTTTACATGTGGATGAATTATCCAACTGATTCCAAATCGCGCGCCTGCGTTATAACACTTTATTAGAAAAATCGTTTTGTATCAACTGTTCTCGCCGACAATTAAACGTCATACTTTTTGAACCTGACAACACGGAAAAAATACTATTATTGCGTTTTCGTGTCAGATTAAAAGCAAGTTGTACACGACGATGAACTATCCTCCTGATAGGAAATCGCGCGTGCCTGCGTATAACACTTTTATCAGAAAAATGGTTTTAGTACAACTGTTTCGATTACTAAATAAACGTCAACTTTTTTACCTGACAACACAGAAAAAAAACTATTAATTACGTTTTTCGTGTCAGATTAAAAGCAAGTTGTACACGACGATGAACTATTCTCCTGATAGGAAATCGCGCGGGCCTGCGTAACACCACGTTTATTAGAAAAATTGTTTTGTATCAACTGTTTCTCGACTATAATTAAAAATCATAATTTATAACCTGACAGCACAAGAAAAAAAACTATTTATTGCGTTTTCGTGTCAGATGAAAAGATAGTTGAACACGACGATGATTAATCCGTCTGATACGAAATCGCGCTGCCTGCGTATAACACTTTTATTAGGAAAATGGTTTAGTATCAACTGTTCTCGATTACAAAAAACGTCATACTTTTGAACCTGACAACACAGAAAAAAACTATTTATTTCGTTTTTTTTGTGTCAGATGAATAGATAGTTGTACACGACGATGAACCATCCTACTGATACGAAATCGGTTGTGCCTGCGTATAACACTTTTATCAGAAAAATAGTTTAGTATCAACTGTTCTCGATTACTAAAAAACGTCATACTTTTGAACTGACAACACAGAAAAAAAACTATTAATTACGTTTTTCGTGTCAGATTAAAAGCAAGTTGACACGACATGTGAACTATACTTCCTGATAGGAAATCGCACGTGCCTGCGTAACACACTTTTATTAGAAAAATTGTTTGTATCAACTGTTCTCGCCTATAATTAAAAATCATAATTTATAACCTGACAGCACAAATGAAAAAACTATTTATTGCGTTTTTCGTGTCAGATGAAAAGATAGTTGAACACGACGATGATTAATCCGTCTGATACGAAATCGCGCGTGCCTGCGTAACACACTTTTATTGGAAATTTGGTTTGATCAACTGTGTTCGACTACAATCAACGTCATACTTTTTCACCTGACAACACAGAAAATACTATTTATTGCGTTTTTCGTGTCAGACGAATCGAAAGTTTTACACGTTGATGAATTATCCAACTGATTCCAAATCGCGCGTGCCTGCGTATAACACTTTGATTGGAAAAATGGTTTAGTATCACGTTCTCGATTACTAAAAACGTCATACTTTTGAACCTGACAACACAGAAAAAAACTATTTATTGCGTTTTTTGTGTCAGATGAATAGATAGTGTACACGACGATGAACCATCCTACTGATACGAAATCGCGCGTGCCTGCGTATAACACTTTATTTGAAAAATTGTTTTGTATCAAACTGTTTCTAGCGTACAATCAAACGTCATACTTTTTTACTTGACAAGCAGAAAATCTATTTAGCGTTTTTCGTTCCAGATGCAATAGAAAGTTTACATGTGGATGAATTATCCAACTGATTGCAAATCGCGCGTGCCTGCGTATAACACTTTTATCAGAAAAAATTGTTTCGTATCAACTGTTTCTCGCCGACAATTAAACGTCATACTTTTGAACCTGACAACACACAAAAAAAACTATTTATTGCGTTTTTCGTGTCAGATTAAAAGCAGTTGTACACGACGATGAACTATTCTCCTGATAGGAATCGCGCGTGCCTGCGTAACACACTTTTATTAGAAAAAGTTTTGTATCAACTGTTCTCGCCTATATTTAAAATCATAATTTATAACCTGACAGCACAAGAAAGAAAACTATTTATTGCGTTTTTCGTGTCATGAATAGATAGTTGAACACGACGATGATCAATCCTGCTGATACGAAATCGCGCGTGCCTGCGTATAACACTTTTATTGAAAAATTGTTTTGTATCAACTGTTCTAGCGTACAATCGAACGTAATACTTTTTTACTTGACAACACAGAAAAAAAACCATTATTGCGTTTTTGTGTCAGATTAAAAGCAAGTTGTACACGACGATGAACCATCCTACTGATACGAAATCGCGTGCCTGCGTATAACACTTTTATCAGAAAAATGGTTTAGTATCAACTGTTCTCGATTACTAATAAACGTCATACTTTTAAACCTCACAACACAAAAAAAAACTATTTATTCGTTTTTCTGTCAGTGAATAGATAGTTGTACACGACGATGAACATCCTACTGATACGAAATCGCGTGTGCCTGCGTATACACTTTTATTAGAAAATTGTTTTGTATCAACTGTTCTAGCGTACAATCAAACGTCATACTTTTTTACTTGACAACACAGAAAGATACTATTTATTGCGTTTTTCGTTTCAGATGAAATAGAAAGTTTTACATGTGGATGAATTATCCAACTGATTCCAAATCGCGCGTGCCTGCCAACACACTTTTATTAGAAAAATTGTTTTGTATCAACTGTTCCGCTGACAATTAAACGTCATACTTTTTTCCTGACAACACAGAAAAAAAACTATATTTTGCGTTTTTCGTGTCAGAATTAAAAGCAAGTTGTACACGACGATGAACTATCCCCTGATAGGAAATCGCGCGTGCCTGCGTATAACACTTTGTCAGAAAATGTTTATTCGACTGTTCTCGATTACTATTAAAACGTCATACTTTTGAACCTGACAACACAGAAAAAACTATTTATTGCGTTTTTCGTGTCAGATTAGAGCAAGTTGTACACACGATGAACTACCTCCTGATAGGAAATCGCGCGTGCCTGCGTATAACACTTTTATCAGAAAAAATGGTTTAGTATCAACTGTTCTCGATTCTAATAAACGTCATACTTTTTTACCTGACAACACAGAAAAAACTATTAATTACATTTTTCGTGTCAGATTAAAAGCAAGTTGTGCACGACGATGAACTATCCTCTGATAGGAAACGCACGTGCCTGCGTAACACACTTTTATTAGAAAAATTGTTTTGTATCAACTGTTCTCGCCTATAATTAAAAATCATAATTTAACCGGACAGCACAAATGAAAAAACTATTTATTGCGTTTTTCGTGTCAGATGAAAAGATAGTTGAACACGACGATGATTAATCCGTCTGATACGAAATCGCGCGTGCCTGCGTAACACACACTTTTATTGGAAATTTGGTTTGTATTAACTGTGTTCGACTACAATCAAACGTCATACTTTTCACCTGACAACACAGAAAATACTATTTATCGCGTTTTTCGTTTCAGATGAATAGAAAGTTTTACACGTTAATGAATTATTCAACTGATTCCAAATCGCGCGTCCCTGCGTAACACACTTTTATTAGAAAATTGTTTTGTATCAACTGTTCTAAGCGTGCAATCAAACGTCATACTTTTTACATGACAACGACAAAAATACTATTTATTGCGTTTTTCGTTTCAGATGAATAGAAAGTTTTTACATGTGGATGAATTATCCAACTGATTCAAAATCGCGCGTGCCTGCGTAACACTTTTATTGGAAATTGGTTTGTATCAACTGTGTTCGACTACAATCAAACGTCATACTTTTTACCTGACAACACAAAAAAAAAACTATTTATTGCGTTTTTCGTTCAGATTAAAAGCAAGTTGACACGACGATGACTATCCTCCTGATAGGAAATCGCGCGTGCCTGCCTAACACTTTTATTAGAAAAATCGTTTGTATCCAACTGTTCTAGTGTACAATCAAACATCATACTTTTTACCTGACAACACAGAAAAATACTATTTTATTGCGTTTTTCGTGTCAGATGTATAGAAAGTTTAACACGGTGGATGAATTATCCAACTGATTCGAAATCGCGCGTGCCTGCGTAACAACACTTTTATTAGAAAAATTGTTTTGTATCAACTGTTCTCGCCGACAATTAAACGTCATACTTTTGAACCTGACAACACAAAAAAAAAAACTATTTATTGCGTTTTTCGTGTCAGATTAAAAGCAAGTTGTACACGACGATGAACTATTCTCCTGATAGGAAATCGCGCGTGCCTGCCTAACACACTTTTATTGGAAAAATTGGTTTGTATCAACTGTGTTTGACTACAATCAAACGTCATACTTTTTCACCTGACAACACAGAAAAATACTGATTATTGCGTTTTTCGTGTCAGATGAATAGATAGTTGTACACGACGATGAACCATCCTACTGATACGAAATCGCGCGTGCCTGCGTATAACACTTTTATTTGAAAAATTGTTTTGTATCAACTGTTCTAGCGTACAATCAAACGTCATACTTTTTTACTTGACAACGCAGAAAAATACTATTTATTGCGTTTTTCGTTCCAGATGAATAGAAAGTTTTACATGTGGATGAATTATCCAACTGATTGCAAATCGCGCGTGCCTGCGTATAACACTTTTATCAGAAAAATTGTTTCGTATCAACTGTTCTCGCCGACAATCAAACGTCATACTTTTTTACTTGACAACGCAGAAAAATACTATTTATTGCGTTTTTCGTTCCAGATGAATAGAAAGTTTTACATGTGGATGAATTATCCAACTGATTGCAAATCGCGCGTGCCTGCGTATAACACTTTTATCAGAAAAATGGTTTAGTATCAACTGTTCTCGATTACTAAAAAACGTCATACTTTTTGAACCGACAACACAGAAAAAAACTATTTATTGCGTTTTTTGTGTCAGATGAATAGATAGTTGTACACGACGATGAACCATCCTACTGATACGAAATCGCGCGTGCCTGCGTATAACACTTTTATTTGAAAATTGTTTTGTATCAACTGTTCTAGCGTCAATCAACGTCATACTTTTTTACTTGACAACGCAGAAAAATACTATTTATTGCGTTTTTCGTTCCAGAGAATAGAAAGTTTTACATGTGGATGAATTATCCAACTGATTGCAAATCGCGCGTGCCTGCGTATAACACTTTTTATCAAAAATTGTTTCGTATCAACTGTTCTATCGCCGACAATTAACGTCATACTTTTGAACCTGACAACACACAAAAAAAACTATTATTGCGTTTTTCGTGTCAGATTAAAAGCAAGTTGTACACGACGATGAACTATTCTCCTGATAGGAAATCGCGCGTGCCTGCGTAACACACTTTATTAGAAAAATTGTTTGTATCAACTGTTCTCGCCTATATTTAAAAATCATAATTTATAACCTGACAGCACAAGAAAGAAAACTATTTATTGCGTTTTTCGTGTCAGATGAATAGATAGTTGAACACGACGATGATCAATCCTGCTGATACGAAATCGCGCGTGCCTGCGTATAACACTTTTATTAGAAAATTGTTTTGTATCAACTGTTCTAGCGTACAATCGAACGTATACTTTTTTACTTGACAACACAGAAAAAAAACATTTATTGCGTTTTTTGTGTCAGATTAAAAGCAAGTTGTACACGACGATGAACCATCCTACTGATACGAAATCGCGTGTGCCTGCGTATAACACTTTTATTAGAAAAATTGTTTTGTATCAACTGTTCTAGCGTACAATCAAACGTCATACTTTTTTACTTGACACACAGAAAGATACTATTTATTGCGTTTTTTCGTTCAGATGAATAGAAAGTTTTACATGTGGATGAATTATCCAACGATTCCAAATCGCGCGTGCCTGCCAAACACACGTTTATTAGAAAATTGTTTTGTATCAACTGTTCTCGCTGACAATTAAACGTCATACTTTTTTTTCCTGACAACACAGAAAAAAACATTTATTGCGTTTTTCGTGTCAGATTAAAAGCAAGTTGTACACGACGATGAACTATCCTCCTGATAGGAAATCGCGCGTGCCTGCGTATAACACTTTTGTCAGAAAAATTGTTTATTATCGACTGTTCTCGATTACTATTAACCGTCATACTTTTGAACCGACACACAGAAAAATACATTTATTTGCGTTTTTCGTGTCAGATTAAGAGCAAGTTGTACACGACGATGAACTATCCTCCTGATAGGAAATCGCGCGTGCCTGCGTATAACACTTTATCAGAAAAATGGTTTAGTATCACTGTTCTCGATTACTAATAAACGTCATACTTTTTTCCTGACAACACAGAAAAAAACTATTAATTACATTTTTCGTGTCAGATTAAAAGCAAGTTGTGCACGACGATGAACTATCCTTCTGATAGGAAATCGCACGTGTCTGCGTAACACACTTTATTAGAAAAATTGTTTTGTATCAACTGTTCTCGCCTATAATTAAAAATCATAATTTAACCGGACAGCACAAATGAAAAAACTATTTATTGCGTTTTTCGTGTCAGATGAAAGATAGTTGAACACGACGATGATTAATCCGTCTGATACGAAATCGCGCGTGCCTGCGTAACACACTTTTATGGAAATTTGGTTTGTATTAACTGTGTTCGACTACAATCAAACGTCATACTTTTTCACCTGACAACACAGAAAAATACTATTTATCGCGTTTTTCGTTTCAGATGAATAGAAAGTTTTACATGTGGATAAATTATCCAACTGATTCCAAATCGCGCGTGCCTGCCTAACACACTTTTATTAGAAAATTGTTTTGTATCAACTGTTCTCGCCGACAATTAAACGTCATACTTTTGAACCTGACAACACAAAAAAAAAAACTATTTATTGCGTTTTTCGTGTCAGATTAAAAGCAAGTTGTACACGACGATGAACTATTCTCCTGATAGGAAATCGCGCGTGCCTGCCTAACACACTTTATTGGAAAAATTGGTTTATCAACTGTGTGTTGACTACAATCAAACGTCATACTTTTCACCTGACAACACAGAAAAATACTGATTATTGCGTTTTTCGTGTCAGATAAATCGAAAGTTTTACACTTGATGAATTATCCAACTGATACGAAATCGCGCGTGCCTGCGTAACACACTTTTATTGGAAAAATTGGTTTGTATCAACTGTGTTCGACTACAATCAAACGTCATACTTTTTCACCTGACAACACAGAAAAATACTATTTATTGCGTTTTCGTGTCAGATGAACCGAAAGTTTTACACGTTAATGAATTATTCAACTGATTCCAAATCGCGCGTCCCTGCGTAACACACTTTATTAGAAAAATTGTTTTGTATCAACTGTTCTAGCGTGCAATCAAACGTCATACTTTTTTACATGACAACACAGAAAAATACTATTTATTGCGTTTTCGTTTCAGATGAATAGAAAGTTTTACATGTGGATGAATTATCCAACTGATTCAAAATCGCGCGTGCCTGCGTAACACACTTTTATTGGAAATTGGTTTGTATCAACTGTGTTCGACTACAATCAAACGTCATACTTTTTTACCTGACAACACAAAAAAAAAACTATTTATTGCGTTTTTCGTGTCAGATTAAAAGCAAGTTGTACACGACGATGAACTATCCTCCTGATAGGAAATCGCGCGTGCCTGCCTAACACTTTTATTAGAAAAATCGTTTTGTATCAACTGTTTCTAGTGACAATCAAACATCATACTTTTTTACCTGACAACACAGAAAAATACTATTTATTGCGTTTTTCGTGTCAGATGTAAGAAAGTTTAACACTGGATGAATTATCCAACTGATTCGGAAATCGCGCGTGGCTGCGTAACACACTTTATTAGAAAAAATTGTTTTGTATCAACTGTTCTCGCCTACAATTAAACGTCATACTTTGAACCTGACAACACAGAAAAAAACTATTTATGCGTTTTTCGTGTCAGATTAAAAGCAAGTTGAACACGAACGATGAACTATCCTCCTGATAGGAATCGCGCGTGCCTGCGTAACACACTTTAATTGGAAATTTGGTTGTATCAACTCTGTTCGACTACAATCAAACGTCATACTTTTTTACCTGACAACACAGAAAATACTATTATTGCGTTTTTTGTGTCAGATGAATAGATAGTTGTACACGACGATGAACCATCCTGATACGAAATCGCGCGTGCCTGCGTATAACACTTTTATGAGAAAATTGTTTGTATCAACGTTCTAGCGTACAATCAAACGTCTTACTTTTTTACTTGACAACACAGAAAAAAAACTTTTTTTTTGCGTTATTCGTGTCAGATGAAAAGATAGTTGTACACGACGATGAACCATCCTACTGATAAGAAATCGCGCGTGCCTGCGTACACACTTTATTAGAAAAATTTTTTTGTATCAACTGTTCTAGCGTACAATCAATCGTCATACTTTTTTACTTGACAACACAGAAAATACTATTTATTGCGTTTTTCGTTCCAGATGAATAGAAAGTTTTACATGTGGATGAATATCCAACTGATTCCAAATCGCGCGTGCCTGCCTAACACACTTTTATTAGAAAAATTGTGTTTGTATCAACTGTTCTCGCCTACAATTAAACGTCATACTTTAGAAACCTGACAACACAAAAAATACTATCATTGCGTTTTTCGTGTCCGCTGAAAAGATAGTTTAACACGACGATGATCAATCCTTCTGATACGAAATCGCGCGTGCCTGCGTATAACACTTTTATCAGAAAAATGGTTTAGTATCAACTGTCTCGACTACAATTAAAAATCATAATTTTTAACCCGACAGCATAGAAAAAAAACTATTCATTGCGTTTTTCGTGTCAGAGTAAAAGCAAGTTGTACACGACGATGAACTATCCTCCTGATAGGAAATCGCGCGTGCCTGCGTAACACACTTTTATTAGAAAAATTGTTTTGTATCAACTGTTCTAGCGTACAATCAATCGTCATACTTTTTTACTTGACAACACAGAAAAATACTATTTATTGCGTTTTTCGTTTCAGATGAATAGAAAGTTTTACATGTGGATGAATTATCCAACTGATTCCAATCGCGCGTGCCTGCGTATAACACTTTTATTGGAAAAATGGTTTAGTATCAACTGTTCTCGACTACAATTAAAATCATAATTTTTAACCCGACAGCATAGAAAAAAAACTATTTATTGCGTTTTTCGTGTCAGAGTAAAAGCAAGTTGTACACGACGATGAACTATCCTCCTGATAGGAAATCGCGCGTGCCTGCGTAACACACTTTTATTAGAAAAATTGTTTTGTATCAACTGTTCTAGCGTACAATCAATCGTCATACTTTTTTACTTGACAACACAGAAAATAAATTTATTGCGTTTTTCGTTCCAGATGAAGAGAAAGTTTTACATGTGGATGAATTATCCAACTGATTGCAAATCGCGCGTGCCTGCCTAACACACTTTTATTAGAAAAATTGTTTTGTATCAACTGTTCTCGCCTACAATTAAACGTCATACTTTTGAACCTGACAACACAGAAAAAAAACTATTTATTGCGTTTTTCGTGTCAGATTAAAAGCAAGTTGTACACGACGATGAACTATCCCCTGATAGGAAATCGCGCGTGCCTGCGTAACACACTTTTATTAGAAAAATTGTTTTGTATCAACTGTTCTCGCCTATAATTAAAAATCATAATTTATAACCTGACAGCACAAGAAAAAAATTATTTTGCGTTTTTCGTGTCAGATGAAAGATAGTTGAACACGACGATGATTAATCCGTCTGATACGAAATCGCGCGTGCCTGCGTATAACACTTTTTTAGAAAATTGTTTTGTATCAACTGTTCTAGCGTACAATCAAACGTCATACTTTTTTACTCGACAACACAGAAAGATACTATTAATTGCGTTTTTCGTTTCAGATGAATAGAAAGTTTACATGTAAATGAATTATCCAACTGATTCCAAATCGCGCGTGCCTGCCTAACATACTTTTATTAGAAAAATTTTTTGTATCAACTGTTCTCGCGACAATTAAACGTCATACTTTTGAACCTGACAACACAGAAAAAAAACTATTTATTGCGTTTTTCGTGTCATATTAAAAGCAAGTTGTACACGACGATGGACTATCCTCCTGATAGGAAATCGCGCGTGCCTGCGTAACAAACTTTATTAGAAAAATTGTTTGTATCAACTGTTCTCGCCTACAATTAAAATCATAATTTAACCTGACAGCACAAAAAAAAACTATTTATTGCGTTTTTCGTGTCAGATTAAAAGATAGTTGACACGACGATATTCAATCCTTCTGATACGAAATCGCGCGTGCCTGCGTATAACACTTTATCAGAAAAATATTTTAGTATCAACTGTTCTCGATTACTAAAAACGTCATACTTTTGAACCTGACAACACAGAAAAAAACTATTTATTGCGTTTCTTGTGTCAGATGAAGATAGTTGTACACGACGATGAACCATCCTACTGATACGAAATCGCGCGTGCCTGCGTAAACACTTTTATTTGAAAAATTGTTTTGTATCAACTGTTCTAGCGTACAATCAAACGTCATACTTTTTTACTTGACAACACAGAAAAATACTATTTATTGCGTTTTTCGTTTCAGATGAATAGAAGTTTTACATGTAAATGAATTATCCAACTGATTCCAAATCAAGCGTGCCTGCCTAACACACTTTTATTAGAAAAATTGTTTTGTATCAACTGTTCTCGCCGACAATTAAACGTCATACTTTGAACCTGACAACACAGAAAAAAAACTATTTTGCGTTTTTCGTGTCAGATTAAAAGCAAGTTGTACACGACGATGAACTATCCTCTGATAGGAAATCGCGCGTGCCTGCGTAACACACTTTATTAGAAAAATTGTTTTGTATCAACTGTTCTCGCCTATAATTAAAAATCATAATTTATAACCTGACAGCACAAGAAAAAAAACTATTTATTGCGTTTTTCGTGTCAGATGAATAGATAGTTGAACACGACGATGATCATCCTGCTGATACGAAATCGCGCGTGCCTGCGTATAACACTTTTATTAGAAAAATTGTTTTGTATCAATTGTTCTAGCGTACAATCGACGTCATACTTTTTGACCTGACAACACAGAAAAAAAACTATTATTGCGTTTTTCGTGTCAGATTAAAAGCAAGTTGTACACGACGATGAACTATCCTCCTGATAGGAAATCGTGCGTGCCTGCGTAACACACTTTTATTAGAAAAATTGTTTTGTATCAACTGTTCTCGCCTATAATTAAAAATCATAATTATAACCTGACAGCACAGAAAAAAATTATTTATTGCGTTTTTTCGTGTCAGATGAAAAGATAGTTGACACGACGATGATTAATCCGTCTGATACGAAATCGCGCGTGCCTGCGTATACACTTTTATTAGGAAAATTGTTTTGTATCAACTGTTCTAGCGTACAATCAAACGTCACTTTTTTACTTGACAACACAGAAAGATACTATAATGCGTTTTTTCGTTTCAGATGAATAGAAAGTTTTACATGTAAATGAATATCCAACTGATTCCAAATCACGCGTGCCTGCCTAACACACTTTTATTAGAAAAATTGTTTTGTATCAACTGTTCTCGCCGACAATTAAACGTCATACTTTTGAACCTGACAACACAGAAAAAAAACTATTTATTGCGTTTTTCGTGTCATATTAAAAGCAAGTTGTACACGACGATGAACTTCCTCCTGATAGGAAATCGCGCGTGCCTGCGTAACAAACTTTTATTAGAAAAATTGTTTTGTATCAACTGTTCTCGCCTACAATTAAAAATCATATTTATAACCTGACAGCACAAAAAAAACTATTTATTGCGTTTTTCGTGTCAGATTAAAGATAGTTGAACACGACGATATTCAATCCTTCTGATACGAAATCGCGCATGCCTGCGTATAACACTTTTATCAAAAATAGTTTAGTATCAACTGTTCTCGATTACTAAAAAACGTCATACTTTTGAACCTGACAACACAGAAAAAAACTATTTATTGCGTTTCTTGTGTCAGATGAATAGATAGTTGTACACGACGAACCATCCTACTGATACGAAATCGCGCGTGCCTGCGTATAACACTTTTATTTGAAAAATTGTTTTGTATCAACTGTTCTAGCGTACAATCAAACGTCATACTTTTTACTTGACAACACAGAAAATACTATTATTGCGTTTTTCGTTTCAGATGAATAGAAAGTTTTACATGTAATGAATTATCCAACTGATTCCAAATCAAGCGTGCCTGCGTATACACTTTATTAGAAAAATTTTTTGTATCAACTGTTCTAGCGTACAATCAAACGTCATACTTTTTACTTGACAACACAGAAAGTACTATTTATTGCGTTTTTCGTGTCAGATTAAAAGCAAGTTGTACACGACGATGAACTTCTCCTGATAGGAAATCGCGCGTGCCTGCCTAACACACTTTTATTAGAAAATTTTTTGTATCAACTGTTCTCGCCGACAATTAAACGTCATACTTTTGAACCTGACAACACAGAAAAAAAACTATTTATTGCGTTTTCGTGTCAGATTAAAAGCAAGTTGTACACGACGATGAACTATCCTCCTGATAGGAAATCGCGCGTGCCTGCGTAACACACTTTTATTAGAAAAATGTTTGTATCAACTTCTCGCCTATAATTAAAAATCATAATTTATAACCTGACAGCACAAGAAAAAAAATTATTTATTGCGTTTTTCGTGTCAGATGAAAAGATAGTTGAACACGACGATGATTAATCCGTCTGATACGAAATCGCGCGTGCCTGCGTATAACACTTTTATTAGGAAAATTGTTTTGTATCAACTGTTCTAGCGTACAATCAAACGTCATCCTTTTTTCTTGACAACACAGAAAGATACTATTAATTGCGTTTTTCGTTTCAGATGAATAGAAAGTTTTACATGTAAATGAATTATCCAACTGATTCCAAATCGCGCGTGCCTGCCTAACATACTTTTATTAGAAAAATTGTTTTGTATCAACTGTTCTCGCCGACAATTAAACGTCATACTTTTGAACCTGACAACACAGAAAAAAAACTATTTATTGCGTTTTTCGTGTCATATTAAAAGCAAGTTGTACACGACGATGGACTATCCTCCTGATAGGAAATCGCGCGTGCCTGCGTAACAAACTTTTATTAGAAAAATTTTTTTATATCAACTGTTCTCGCCTACAATTAAAAATCTAATTTATAACCTGACAGCACAAAAAAAACTATTTATTGCGTTTTCGTGTCAGATTAAAAGATAGTTGAACACGACGATATTCAATCCTTCTGATACGAAATCGCGCGTGCCTGCGTATAACACTTTTATCAGAAAAATAGTTTAGTATCAACTGTTCTCGATTACTAAAAAAGTCATACTTTTGAACCTGACAACACAGAAAAAAACTATTTATTGCGTTTCTTGTGTCAGATGAATAGATAGTTGTACACGACGATGAACCACTACTGATACGAAATCGCGCGTGCCTGCGTATAACACTTTTATTTGAAAAATTTTTTGTATCAACTGTTCTAGCGTACATCAAACGTCATACTTTTTTACTTGACAACACAGAAAAATACTATTTATTGCGTTTTTCGTTTCAGATGAATAGAAAGTTTTTCATGTAAATGAATTATCCAACTGATTCCAAATCAAGCGTGCCTGCCTAACACACTTTTATTAGAAAAATTGTTTTGTATCAACTGTTCTCGCCGACAATTAAACGTCATACTTTTGAACCTGACACAACAGAAAAAAAACTATTTATTGCTTTTCGTGTCATATAAAAGCAGTTGTACACGACGATGAACTATCTCCTGATAGGAAATCGCGCGTGCCTGCGTAACAACTTTTATTAGAAAAATTGTTGTATCAACTGTTCTCGCCTACAATTAAAAATAATTAATTTATAACCTGACAGCACAAAAAAAAACTATTTATTGCGTTTTTCGTGTCAGATTAAAAGATAGTTGAACACGACGATATTCAATCCTTCTGATACGAAATCGCGCGTGCCTACGTATAACACTTTTATCAGAAAAATAGTTTAGTATCAACATTTCTCGTTACTAAAAAACGTCATACTTTTGAACCTGACAACACAGAAAAAAAACTATTTATTGCGTTTTTGTGTCAGATGAATAGATAGTTGTACACGACGATGAACATCCTACTGATACGAAATCGCGCGTGCCTGCGTAACCACTTTTAGTTGAAAAATTGTTTTGTATCAACCTGTTCTAGCGTACAATCAAACGTCATACTTTTTACTTGACAACACAGAAAAATACTATTTATTGCGTTTTCGTTTCAGATGAATAGAAAGTTTTACATGTAAATGAATTATCCAACTGATTCCAAATCAAGCGTGCCTGCCTAACCACTTTTATTAGAAAAATTGTTTTGTATCAACTGTTCTCGCCGACAATTAAACGTCATACTTTTGAACCTGACAACACAGAAAAAAAACTATTTATTGCGTTTTTCGTGTCAGATTAAAAGCAAGTTGTACACGACGATGAACTATCCTCCTGATAGGAAATCGCGCGTGCCTGCGTAACACACTTTTATTAGAAAAATTGTTTTGTATCAACTGTTCTCGCCTATAATTAAAAATCATAATTTATAACCTGACAGCACAAGAAAAAAAATTATTTATTGCGTTTTTCGTGTCAGATGAAAAGATGTTGAACACGACGATGATTAATCCGTCTGATACGAAATCGCGCGTGCCTGCGTATAACACTTTTATTAGGAAAATTGTTTTGTATCAACTGTTCTAGCGTACAATCAAACGTCATCCTTTTTTCTTGACAACACAGAAGATACTATTAATTGCGTTTTTCGTTTCAGATGAATAGAAAGTTTTACATGTAAAGAATTATCCAACTGATTCCAATCGCGCGTGCCTGCCTAACATACTTTTATTAGAAAAATTGTTTTGTGTCAACTGTTCTCGCCGACAATTAAACGTCATACTTTTGAACCTGACAACACGAAAAAAAACTATTATTGCGTTTTTCGTGTCATATTAAAAGCAAGTTGTACACGACGATGGACTATCCTCCTGATAGGTAATCGCGCGTGCCTGCGTAACAAACTTTTATTAGAAAAATTGTTTTGTATCAACTGTTCTCGCCTACAATTAAAAATCATAATTTATAACCTGACAGCACAAAAAAAAACTATTTATTGCGTTTTTCGTGTCAGATTAAAAGATAGTTGAACACGACGATATTCAATCCTTCTGATACGAAATCGCGCGTGCCTGCGTATAACACTTTTATCAGAAAAATAGTTTAGTATCAACTGTTCTCGATTACTAAAAAACGTCATACTTTTGAACCTGACAACACAGAAAAAAACTATTTATTGCGTTTTTTGTGTCAGATGAAGATAGTTGTACACGACGATGAACCATCCTACTGATACGAAATCGCGCGTGCCTGCGTATAACACTTTTATTTGAAAAATTGTTTTGTATCAACTGTTCTAGCGTACAATCAAACGTCATACTTTTTTACTTGACAACACAGAAAAATACTATTTATTCGTTTTCGTTTCAGATGAATAGAAGTTTTACATGTAAATGAATTATCCAACTGATTCCAAATCAGCGTGCCTGCCTAACACACTTTTATTAGAAAAATTGTTTTGTATCAACTGTTCTCGCCGACAATTAAACGTCATACTTTTGAACCTGACAACACAGAAAAAAAAACTATTTATTGCGTTTTTCGTGTCAGATTAAAAGCAAGTTGTACACGACGATGAACTATCCCCTGATAGGAAATCGCGCGTGCCTGCGTAACACACTTTTATTAGAAAAATTGTTTTGTATCAACTGTTCTCGCCTATAATTAAAAATCATAATTTATAACCTGACAGCACAAGAAAAAAAACTATTTATTGCGTTTTTCGTGTCAGATGAATAGATAGTTGAACACGACGATGATCAATCCTCTGATACGAAATCGCGCGTGCCTGCGTATAACACTTTTATTAGGAAAATGGTTTAGTATCAACTGTTCGACTACTATTAAACGTCATACTTTTGAACCTGACAACACAGAAAATACTATTTATTGCGTTTTTCGTGTCAGATTAAAAGCAAGTTGTACACGACGATGAACTATCCCTGATAGGAAATCGCGCGTGCCTGCGTAACACACTTTTCTTAGAAAAATTGTTTTGTATCAACTGTTTCTCGCCTACATTAACGTCATACTTTTGAACCTGACAACACAGATAAAAAACGATTTTATTATTTTCGTGTCAGATTAAAAGCAAGTTGTACACGACGATGAACTATCCTCCTGATAGGAAATCGCGCGTGCCTGCCTAACACACTTTTATTAGAAAAATTGTTTTGTATCAACTGTTCTCGCTTACAATTAAAAATCATAATTTTTAACCTGACAGCACAGAAACAAAACTATTTATTGCGTTTTTCGTGTCAGATTAAAAGCAAGTTGAACACGACGATGATCAATCCTTCTGATACGAAATCGCGCGTGCTTGCGTAACACACTTTTATTAGAAAATTGTTTGTATCAACTGTTCTCGCCTACAATTAAAAATCATAATTTATAACCTGACAGCACAAAAAAAAACTATTTATTGCGTTTTTCGTGTCAGATGAAAAGACAGTTGAACAAGACGATGATCAATCCTTCTGATACGAAATCGAGCGTGCCTGCCTAACCACTTTTTTAGAAAAATTGTTTGTATCAACTGTTCTCGCCTACAATTAACGTCAAACTTTTGAACCTGACAACACAGAAAAAAAACTATTTATTGCGTTTTTCGTGTCAGATGAATAGATAGTTGTACACGACGATGAACCATCCTACTGATACGAAATCGCGCGTGCCTGCGTATAACACTTTATTAGAAAAATGTTTTGTATCAACTGTTCTCGACTACTATTAGTGTCAGATGAATGGTTTTACACGTGGATGAATTATCCAACTGATTCCAAATCGCGCGTGCCTGCATATCACACTTTTATTAAAAAAAATTGTTTTGTATCACTGTTCTCGCCTATAATTTAAACGTCATACTTTCGAACCTGACAACACAGAAAAAAAACTATTTATTGCGTTTTTCGTGTCAGATTAAAAGCAAGTTGTACACGACGATGAACTTTCCTCCTGATACGAAATCGCACGTGCCTGCGTAACACACTTTTATTAGAAAAATTGTTTTTATCAACTGTTCTCGCCTACAATTAAAAAATCATAATTTAACCTGACAGCACAAAAAAAAAACTATTATTGCGTTTTTCGTGTCAGATGAAAAGACAGTTGAACAAGACGATGATCAATCCTTCTGAAACGAAATCGTGCGTGCCTGCGTAACACACTTTTATTGGAAATTTGGTTTGTATCAACTGTGTTCGGCTACAATCTAACGTCATACTTTTGAACCTGACAACACAGAAACAAAACTATTTATTGCGTTTTTCGTGTCAGATTAAAAGCAAGTTGAACACGACGATGATCAATCCTTCTGATACGAAATCGCGCGTGCTTGCGTAACACACTTTTATTAGAAAAATTGTTTTGTATCAACTGTTCTCGCCTACAATTAAAAATCATAATTTATAACCTGACAGCACAAAAAAAAAACTATTTATTGCGTTTTTCGTGTCAGATGAAAAGACAGTTGAACAAGACGATGATCAATCCTTCTGAAACGAAATCGTGCGTGCCTGCGTAACACACTTTTATTAGAAAAATTGTTTTGTATCAACTGTTCTCGCTTACAATTAAAAATCATAATTTTTAACCTGACAGCACAGAAACAAAACTATTTATTGCGTTTTTTGTGTCAGATGAATAGATAGTTGTACACGACGATGAACTATTCTCCTGATACGAAATCGCGTGTGCCTGCGTAACACACTTTTATTAGAAAAATTGTTTTGTATCAACTGTTCTCGCTTACAATTAAAAATCATAATTTTTAACCTGACAGCACAGAAACAAAACTATTAATTACGTTTTTCGTGTCAGATTAAAAGCAAGTTGTACACGACGATGAACCATCCTACTGATACGAAATCGCGCGTGCCTGCGTATAACACTTTTATTAGAAAAATGGTTTTGTATCAACTGTTCTCGACTACTATTAGTGTCAGATGAATGGAAAGTTTTACACGTGGATGAATTATCCAACTGATTCCAAATCGCGCGTGCCTGCATATCACACTTTTCGGAAAATTGTTTTGTATCAACTGTTCTCGCCTATATTAAACGTCATACTTTCGAACCTGACAACACAGAAAAAAAATATTTATTGCGTTTTTCGTGTCAGATTAAAAGCAAGTTGTACACGACGATGAACTTTCCTCCTGATACGAAATCGCACGTGCCTGCGTAACACACTTTTATTAGAAAAATTGTTTTGTATCAACTGTTCTCGCCTACAATTAAAAATCATAATTTATAACCTGACAGCACAAGAAAAAAAACTATTTATTGCGTTTTTCGTGTCAGATGAAAAGATAGTTGAACACGACGATGATCAATCCTCCTGAAACGAAATCGCGCGTGCCTGCGTATAACACTTTCATTAGAAAAATTGTTTTGTATCAACTGTATTCACCTACAATTAAACGTCATACTTAAGAACCTGACAACACAAAAAAATACTATTCATTGCGTTTTTCGTGTCCGATGAAAAGATAGTTGAACACGACGATGATCAATCCTTCTGATACGAAATCGCGCGAGCCTGCGTATAACACTTTCATCAGAAAAATGGTTTAGTATCAACTGTTCTAGCGTACAATCAAACGTCATACTTTTGAACCTGACAACACAGAAAAAAAACTATTTAGTGCGTTTTTTGTGTCAGATGAATAGATAGTTGTACACGACGATGAACCATCCTACTGATAAGAAATCGCGCGTGCCTGCGTTTAACACTTTTATCAGAAAAATGGTTTTTTATCGACTGTTCTTGATTACTATTAAACATCATACTTTTGATCCTGACAACACAGAAAAAATACTATTTATTGGTTTTTTCGTGTCAGATGATAGAAAGTTTTACACGTGGATGAATTAACCAACTGATTCCAAATCGCGCGTGCCTGCGTATAACACTTTTATTGGAAAATGGTTTAGTATCAACTGTTCTCGACTACAATTAAAAATCATAATTTTTAACCCGACAGCATAGAAAAAAAACTATTTATTGCGTTTTTCGTGTCAGATGAATAGATAGTTGAACACGACGATGATTAATCCTCCTGATAGGAAATCGCGCGTGCCTGCGTAACACACTTTTATTAGAAAAATTGTTTTGTATCAACTGTTCTCGCCTACAATTAAAAATCATAATTTATAACCTGACAGCACAAAAAAAAACTATTTTTTGCGTTTTTCGTGTCAGATGAAAAGATAGTTGAACACGACGATGATCAATCCTCCTGATAGAAAATCGCGCGTGCCTGCGTATCACACTTTTATCAGAAAAATGGTTTAGTATCAACTGTTCTCGATTACTAATAAACGTCATACTTTTGAACCTGACAACACAGAAAAAAAACTATTTATTGCGTTTTTTGTGTCAGATGAAAAGATAGTTGAACACGACGATGATCAATCCTTCTGATAAAAAATCGCGCGTGCCTGCTTATAACACTTTTATTAGGAAAATGGTTTAGTATCAACTGTTCTCGACTACTATTAAACGTCATACTTTTGAACCTGACAACACAGAAAAAAAACTATTTATTGCGTTTTTCGTGTCAGATTAAAAGCAAGTTGTACACGACGATGAACTTTCCTCCTGATACGAATCGCACGTGCCTGCGTAACACACTTTTATTGGAAAAAGTTTTGTATCAACTGTTCTCGCCTACAATTAAAAATCATAATTATAACCTGACAGCACAAAAAAAAAAAACTATTTATTGCGTTTTTCGTGTCAGATGAAAAGACAGTTGAACAAGACGATGATCAATCCTTCTGAAACGAAATCGTGCGTGCCTGCGTAACACACTTTTATTGGAAATTTGGTTTGTATCAACTGTTCTCGACTACAATAAAACGTCATACTTTTTTACCTGACAACACAGAAAAAATACTATCATTGCGTTTTTCGTGTCAGATGAATAGATAGTTGAACACGACGATGATTAATCCTTCTGATACGAAATCGCGCGTGCCTGCGTATAACACTTTTATTAGGAAAATGGTTTAGTATCAACTGTTCTCGACTACTATTAAACGTCATACTTTTGAACCTGACAACACAGAAAAATACTATTTATTGCGTTTTTCGTGTCAGATTAAAAGCAAGTTGTACACGACGATGAACTATCCTCCTGATAGGAAATCGCGCGTGCCTGCGTAACACACTTTTATTAGAAAAATTGTTTTGTATCAACTGTTCTCGCCTACAATTAAACGTCATACTTTTGAACCTGACAACACAGATGAAAAACTATTTATTGCGTTTTTCGTGTCAGATTAAAAGCAAGTTGTACACGACGATGAACTATCCTCCTGATAGGAAATCGCGCGTGCCTGCCTAACACACTTTTATTAGAAAAATTGTTTTGTATCAACTGTTCTCGCTTACAATTAAAAATCATAATTTTTAACCTGACAGCACAGAAACAAAACTATTTATTGCGTTTTTCGTGTCAGATTAAAAGCAAGTTGAACACGACGATGATCAATCCTTCTGATACGAAATCGCGCGTGCTTGCGTAACACACTTTTATTAGAAAAATTGTTTTGTATCAACTGTTCTCGCCTACAATTAAAAATCATAATTTATAACCTGACAGCACAAAAAAAAAAACTATTTATTGCGTTTTTCGTGTCAGATGAAAAGACAGTTGAACAAGACGATGATCAATCCTTCTGAACGAAATCGTGCGTGCCTGCGTAACACACTTTATTGGAAATTTGGTTGTATCAACTGTGTTCGGCTACAATCTAACGTCATACTTTGAACCTGACAACACAGAAAAAAAACTATTTATTGCGTTTTTCGTGTCAGATGAAAAGATAGTTGAACACGACGATGATCAATCCTTCTGAAACGAAATCGCGCGTGCATGCGTAACACACTTTTATTGGAAAAATTGGTTTGTATCAACTGTGTTCCACTACAATCAAACGTCATACTTTTTTACCTGACAACACAGAAATATACTATTTATTGCGTTTTTCGTGTCAGATGAATAGAAAGTTTTACACGTGGATGAATTATCCAACTGATTCGAAATCACGCGTGCCTGCGTAACAAACTTTTATAAGAAAAATTGTTTTGTATCAACTGTTCTAGCGTACAATCAAACGTCATACTTTTTTACTTGACAACACAGAAAAATACTATTTATTGCGTTTTTCGTTTCAGATGAATAGAAAGTTTACATGTGGATGAATTATCCAACTGATTCAAAATCGCGCGTGCCTGCGTAACAAACTTTTATTAGAAAATTGTTTTGTATCAACTGTTCTCGCCTACAATTAAACGTCATACTTTTGAACCTGACAACAGAAAAAAAACTATTTATTGCGTTTTTCGTGTCAGATTAAAGCAAGTTGAACACGACGATGATCAATCCTTCTGATACGAAAATCGCGCGTGACTGCCTAACACACTTTTTTTTAGAAAAATTGTTTTGTATCAACTGTTCTCGCCTACAATTAAACGTCAAACTTTTGAACCTGACAACACAGAAAAAAAACTATTTATTGCGTTTTTCGTGTCAGATTAAAAGCAAGTTGAACACGACGATGATCAATCCTTCTGATACGAAATCGCGCTTGCTTGCGTAACACACCCTTTTATTAGAAAAATTGTTTTGTATCAACTGTTCTCGCCTACAATTAAAATCATAATTATAACCTGACAGCACAAAAAAAACTATTTATTGCGTTTTTCGTGTCAGATTAAAAGATAGTTGAACACGACGATATCAATCCTTCTGATACGAAATTGCGCGTGCCTGCGTATAACACTTTATCAGAAAAATAGTTTAGTATCAACTGTTCTCGATTACTAAAAAACGTCATACTTTTGAACCTGACAACACAGAAAAAAACTATTTATGCGTTTCTTGTGTCAGATGAATAGATAGTTGTACACGACGATGAACCATCCTCCTGATAGGAAATCGCGCGTGCCTGCGTATAACACTTTTATTTGGAAAATTGTTTTGTATCAACTGTTCTAGCGTACAATCAAACGTCATACTTTTTTACTTGACAACACAGAAAAATACTATTTATTGCGTTTTTCGTTTCAGATGAATAGAAAGTTTACATGTAAATTATCCAACTGATTCGAAATCACGCGTGCCTGCGTATAACACTTTTATTAGAAAAATTGTTTTGTATCAACTGTTCTAGCGTACAATCAACGTCATACTTTTTACTTGACAACACAGAAAGATACTATTTATTGCGTTTTTCGTGTCAGATTAAAAGCAAGTTGTACACGACGATGAACTATTCTCCTGATAGGAAATCGCGCGTGCCTGCGTAACACTTTTATTAAAAAATTGTTTTGTATCAACTGTTCTCGCTTACAATTAAAAATCATAATTTTTAACCTGACAGCACAGAAACAAAACTATTTATTGCGTTTTTCGTGTCAGATTAAAAGCAAGTTGAACACGACGATGATCAATCCTTCTGATACGAAATCGCGCGTGCCTGCGTAACACACTTTATTAGAAAAATTGTTTTGTATCAACTGTTCTCGCCTACAATTAAAAATCATAATTTAAACCTGACAGCACAAAAAAAAAACTATTTATTGCGTTTTTCGTGTCAGATGAAAAGACAGTTGAACAAGACGATGATCAATCCTTCTGAAACGAAATCGTGCGTGCCTGCGTAACACTTTTATTGGAAATTTGGTTTGTATCAACTGTGTTCGGCTACAATCTAACGTCATACTTTTGAACCTGACAACACAGAAAAAAAACTATTTATTGCGTTTTTCGTTCAGATGAAAAGATAGTTGAACACGACATGATCATCCTTCTGAAACGAAATCGCGCGTGCATGCGTACACACTTTTATGGAAAAATTGGTTTGTATCAACTGTGTTCCACTACAATCAAACGTCATACTTTTTTACCTGACAACACAGAAAAATACTATTTATTGCGTTTTTCGTGTCAGATGAATAGAAAGTTTTACACGTGGAGAATTATCCAACTGATTCGAAATCACGCGTGCCTGCGTAACAAACTTTTATAAGAAAAATTGTTTTGTATCAACTGTTCTAGCGTACAATCAAACGTCATACTTTTTTACTTGACAACACAGAAAAATACTATTTATTGCGTTTTTCGTTTCAGATGAATAGAAAGTTTTACATGTGGATGAATTATCCAACTAATTCAAAATCGCGCGTGCCTGCGTAACAAACTTTTATTAGAAAAATTGTTTTGTATCAACTGTTCTCGCCTACAATTAAACGTCATACTTTCGAACCTGACAACACAGAAAAAAAACTATTTATTGCGTTTTTCGTGTCAGATTAAAAGCAAGTTGTACACGACGATGAACTTTCCTCCTGATACGAAATCGCACGTGCCTGCGTAACACACTTTATTGGAAAAATTGGTTTGTATCAACTGTTCTCGACTACAATAAAACGTCATACTTTTTTACCTGACAACACAGAAAAATACTATTCATTGCGTTTTTCGTGTCAGATGAATAGATAGTTGAACACGACGATGATTAATCCTTCTGATACGAAATCGCGCGTGCCTGCGTATAACACTTTTATTAGGAAAATGGTTTAGTATCAACTGTTCTCGACTACTATTAAACGTCATACTTTTGAACCTGACAACACAGAAAAATACTATTTATTGCGTTTTTCGTGTCAGATTAAAAGCAAGTTGTACACGACGATGAACTATCCTCCTGATAGGAAATCGCGCGTGCCTGCGTAACACACTTTTATTAGAAAAATTGTTTTGTATCAACTGTTCTCGCCTACAATTAAACGTCATACTTTTGAACCTGACAACACAGATAAAAAACTATTTATTGCGTTTTTCGTGTCAGATTAAAAGCAAGTTGTACACGACGATGAACTATCCTCCTGAAGGAAATCGCGCGTGCCTGCCTAACACACTTTTATTAGAAAAATTGTTTTGTATCAACTGTTCTCGCTTACAATTAAAAATCATAATTTTTAACCTGACAGCACAGAAACAAAACTATTTATTGCGTTTTTCGTGTCAGATTAAAAGCAAGTTGAACACGACGATGATCAATCCTTCTGATACGAAATCGCGCGTGCTTGCGTAACACACTTTTATTAGAAAAATTGTTTTGTATCAACTGTTCTCGCCTACAATTAAAAATCATAATTATAACCTGACAGCACAAAAAAAAAAAACTATTTATTGCGTTTTTCGTGTCAGATGAAAAGACAGTTGAACAAGACGATGATCAATCCTTCTGAAACGAAATCGTGCGTGCCTGCGTAACACACTTTTATTGGAAATTTGGTTTGTATCAACTGTGTTCGGCTACAATCTAACGTCATACTTTTGAACCTGACAACACAGAAAAAAAACTATTTATTGCGTTTTTCGTGTCAGATGAAAAGATAGTTGAACACGACGATGATCAATCCTTCTGAAACGAAATCGCGCGTGCATGCGTAACACACTTTATTGGAAAAATTGGTTTGTATCAACTGTGTTCCACTACAATCAAACGTCATACTTTTTTACCTGACAACACAGAAATATACTATTTATTGCGTTTTTCGTGTCAGATGAATAGAAAGTTTTACACGTGGATGAATTATCCAACTGATTCGAAATCACGCGTGCCTGCGTAACAAACTTTTATAAGAAAAATTTTTTGTATCAACTGTTCTAGCGTACAATCAAACGTCATACTTTTTTACTTGACAACACAGAAAAATACTATTTATTGCGTTTTTCGTTTCAGATGAATAGAAAGTTTTACATGTGGATGAATTATCCAACTGATTCAAAATCGCGCGTGCCTGCGTAACAAACTTTTATTAGAAAAATTGTTTTGTATCAACTGTTCTCGCCTACAATTAAACGTCATACTTTTGAACCTGACAACACAGAAAAAAAACTATTTATTGCGTTTTTCGTGTCAGATTAAAAGCAAGTTGAACACGACGATGATCAATCCTTCTGATACGAAATCGCGCGTGCCTGCCTAACACACTTTTTTTTAGAAAAATTGTTTTGTATCAACTGTTCTCGCCTACAATTAAACGTCAAACTTTTGAACCTGACAACACAGAAAAAAAACTATTTATTGCGTTTTTCGTGTCAGATTAAAAGCAAGTTGAACACGACGATGATCAATCCTTCTGATACGAAATCGCGCGTGCTTGCGTAACACACTTTTATTAGAAAAATTGTTTTGTATCAACTGTTCTCGCCTACAATTAAAAATCATAATTTATAACCTGACAGCACAAAAAAAAAAACTATTTATTGCGTTTTTCGTGTCAGATGAAAAGACAGTTGAACAAGACGATGATCAATCCTTCTGAAACGAAATCGTGCGTGCCTGCGTAACACACTTTTATTGGAAATTTGGTTTGTATCAACTGTGTTCGGCTACAATCTAACGTCATACTTTTGAACCTGACAACACAGAAAAAAAACTATTTATTGCGTTTTTCGTGTCAGATGAAAAGATAGTTGAACACGACGATGATCAATCCTTCTGAAACGAAATCGCGCGTGCATGCGTAACACACTTTTATTGGAAAAATTGGTTTGTATCAACTGTGTTCCACTACACAAACGTCATACTTTTTTACCTGACAACACAGAAAAATACTATTTATTGCGTTTTTCGTGTCAGATGAATAGAAAGTTTTACACGTGGATGAATTATCCAACTGATTCGAAATCACGCGTGCCTGCGTAACAAACTTTTATAAGAAAAATTGTTTTGTATCAACTGTTCTAGCGTACAATCAAACGTCATACTTTTTTACTTGACAACACAGAAAAATACTATTTATTGCGTTTTTCGTTTCAGATGAATAGAAAGTTTTACATGTGGATGAATTATCCAACTGATTCAAAATCGCGCGTGCCTGCGTAACAAACTTTTATTAGAAAAATTGTTTTGTATCAACTGTTCTCGCCTACAATTAAACGTCATACTTTTGAACCTGACAACACAGAAAAAAAACTATTTATTGCGTTTTTCGTGTCAGATTAAAAGCAAGTTGAACACGACGATGATCAATCCTTCTGATACGAAATCGCGCGTGCCTGCCTAACACACTTTTTTAGAAAAATTGTTTTGTATCAACTGTTCTCGCCTACAATTAAACGTCAAACTTTTGAACCTGACAACACAGAAAAAAAACTATTTATTGCGTTTTTCGTGTCAGATGAATAGATAGTTGTACACGACGATGAACCATCCTACTGATACGAAATCGCGCGTGCCTGCGTATAACACTTTTATTAGAAAAATGGTTTTGTATCAACTGTTCTCGACTACTATTAGTGTCAGATGAATGGAAAGTTTTACACGTGGATGAATTATCCAACTGATTCCAAATCGCGCGTGCCTGCATATCACACTTTTATTAGAAAAATTGTTTTGTATCAACTGTTCTCGCCTATAATTAAACGTCATACTTTCGAACCTGACAACACAGAAAAAAAACTATTTATTGCGTTTTTCGTGTCAGATTAAAAGATAGTTGAACACGACGATGATCAATCCTTCTGAAACGAAATCGCGCGTGCCTGCGTATAACACTTTCATTAGAAAAATTGTTTTGTATCAACTGTATTCACCTACAATTAAACGTCATACTTAAGAACCTGACAACACAAAAAAATACTATTCATTGCGTTTTTCGTGTCCGATGAAAAGATAGTTGAACACGACGATGATCAATCCTTCTGATACGAAATCGCGCGTGCCTGCGTAACACACTTTTATTAGAAAAATTGTTTTGTATCAACTGTTCTCGCCTACAATTAAAAAATAATTTATAACCTGACAGCACAAGAAAAAAAACTATTTATTGCGTTTTTCGTGTCAGATGAATAGATAGTTGAACACGACGATGATCAATCCTGCTGATACGAAATCGCGCGTGCCTGCGTATAACACTTTTATTAGAAAAATTGTTTTGTATCAATTGTTCTAGCGTACAATCGAACGTCATACTTTTTTACTTGACAACACAGAAAAATACTATTTATTGCGTTTTTCGTTTCAGATGAATAGAAAGTTTTACATGTAAATGAATTATCCAACTGATTCCAAATCAAGCGTGCCTGCTTATAACACTTTTATTAGAAAAATTGTTTTGTATCAACTGTTCTCGCCTACAATTAAACGTCATACTTTTGAACCTGACATCACAGAAAAAAACTATTTATTGCGTTTTTCGTGTCAGATTAAAAGCAAGTTGTACACGACGATGAACTATCCTCCTGATAGGAAATCGCGCGTGCCTGCGTAACACACTTTTATTAGAAAAATTGTTTTGTATCAACTGTTCTCGCCTATAATTAAAAATCATAATTTATAACCTGACAGCACAAGAAAAAAAATTATTTATTGCGTTTTTCGTGTCAGATGAAAAGATAGTTGAACTCGACGATGATTAATCCGTCTGATACGAAATCGCGCGTGCCTGCGTATAACACTTTTATTAGGAAAATTGTTTTGTATCAACTGTTCTAGCGTACAATCAAACGTCATACTTTTTTACTTGACAACACAGAAAGATACTATTAATTGCGTTTTTCGTTTCAGATGAATAGAAAGTTTTACATGTAAATGAATTATCCAACTGATTCCAAATCGCGCGTGCCTGCCTAACACACTTTTATTAGAAAAATTGTTTTGTATCAACTGTTCTCGCCGACAATTAAACGTCATACTTTTGAACCTGACAACACAAAAAAAAAACTATTTATTGCGTTTTTCGTGTCATATTAAAAGCAAGTTGTACACGACGATGAACTATCCTCCTGATAGGAAATCGCGCGTGCCTGCGTAACAAACTTTTATTAGAAAAATTGTTTTGTATCAACTGTTCTCGCCTACAATTAAAAATCATAATTTATAACCTGACAGCACAAAAAAAAACTATTTATTGCGTTTTTCGTGTCAGATTAAAAGATAGTTGAACACGACGATATTCAATCCTTCTGATACGAAATCGCGCGTGCCTGCGTATAACACTTTTATCAGAAAAATAGTTTAGTATCAACTGTTCTCGATTACTAAAAAACGTCATACTTTTGAACCTGACAACACAGAAAAAAACTATTTATTGCGTTTCTTGTGTCAGATGAATAGATAGTTGTACACGACGATGAACCATCCTACTGATACGAAATCGCGCGTGCCTGCGTATAACACTTTATTTGAAAAATTGTTTTGTATCAACTGTTCTAGCGTACAATCAAACGTCATACTTTTTTACTTGACAACACAGAAAAATACTATTTATTGCGTTTTTCGTTTCAGATGAATAGAAAGTTTTACATGTAAATGAATTATCCAACTGATTCCAAATCAAGCGTGCCTGCCTAACACACTTTTATTAGAAAAATTGTTTTGTATCAACTGTTCTCGCCGACAATTAAACGTCATACTTTTGAACCTGACAACACAGAAAAAAAACTATTTATTGCGTTTTTCGTGTCAGATTAAAAGCAAGTTGTACACGACGATGAACTATTCTCCTGATAGGAAATCGCGCGTGCCTGCGTAACACACTTTTATTAGAAAAATTGTTTTGTCTCAACTGTTCTCGCCTATAATTAAAAATAATAATTTATAACCTGACAGCACAAGAAAAAAAACTATTTATTGCGTTTTTCGTGTCAGATGAATAGATAGTTGAACACGACGATGATCAATCCTGCTGATACGAAATCGCGCGTGCCTGCGTATAACACTTTTATTAGAAAAATTGTTTTGTATCAATTGTTCTAGCGTACAATCGAACGTCATACTTTTTGACCTGACAACACAGAAAAAAAACTATTTATTGCGTTTTTCGTGTCAGATGAAAAGATAGTTGAACACGACGATGATTAATCCGTCTGATACGAAATCGCGCGTGCCTGCGTATAACACTTTTATTAGGAAAATTGTTTTGTATCAACTGTTCTAGCGTACAATCAAACGTCATACTTTTTTACTTGACAACACAAAAGATACTATTAATTGCGTTTTTCGTTTCAGATGAATAGAAGTTTTACATATAAATGAATTATCCAACTGATTCCAAATCACGCGTGCCTGCCTAACACACTTTTATTAGAAAAATTGTTTTGTATCAACTGTTTTCGCGCGACAATTAAACGTCATACTTTTGAACCTGACAACACAGAAAAAAAACTATTTATTGCGTTTTTCGTGTCATATTAAAAGCAAGTTGTACACGACGATGAACTATCCTCCTGATAGGAAATCGCGCGTGCCTGCGTAACAAACTTTTATTAGAAAAATTGTTTTGTATCAACTGTTCTCGCCTACAATTAAAAATCATAATTTATAACCTGACAGCACAAAAAAAAACTATTTATTGCGTTTTTCGTGTCAGATTAAAAGATAGTTGAACACGACGATATTCAATCCTTCTGATACGAAATCGCGCGTGCCTGCGTATAACACTTTTATCAGAAAAATAGTTTAGTATCAACTGTTCTCGATTACTAAAAAACGTCATACTTTTGAACCTGACAACACAGAAAAAAACTATTTATTGCGTTTCTTGTGTCAGATGAATAGATAGTTGTACACGACGATGAACCATCCTACTGATACGAAATCGCGCGTGCCTGCGTATAACACTTTTATTTGAAAAATTGTTTTGTATCAACTGTTCTAGCGTACAATCAAACGTCATACTTTTTTACTTGACAACACAGAAAAATACTATTTATTGCGTTTTTCGTTTCAGATGAATAGAAAGTTTTACATGTAAATGAATTATCCAACTGATTCCAAATCAAGCGTGCCTGCGTATAACACTTTTATTAGAAAAATTGTTTTGTATCAACTGTTCTAGCGTACAATCAAACGTCATACTTTTTTACTTGACAACACAGAAAGATACTATTTATTGCGTTTTTCGTGTCAGATTAAAAGCAAGTTGTACACGACGATGAACTATTCTCCTGATAGGAAATCGCGCGTGCCTGCGTAACACACTTTTATTAGAAAAATTGTTTTGTATCAACTGTTCTAGCGTACAATCAAACGTCATACTTTTTTACTTGACAACACAGAAAGATACTATTTATTGCGTTTTTCGTGTCAGATTAAAAGCAAGTTGTACACGACGATGAACTATTCTCCTGATAGGAAATCGCGCGTGCCTGCGTAACACACTTTTATTAGAAAAATTGTTTTGTATCAACTGTTCTCGCTTACAATTAAAAATCATAATTTTTAACCTGACAGCACAGAAACAAAACTATTTATTGCGTTTTTCGTGTCAGATTAAAAGCAAGTTGAACACGACGATGATCAATCCTTCTGATACGAAATCGCGCGTGCCTGCGTAACACACTTTTATTAGAAAAATTGTTTCGTATCAACTGTTCTCGCCTACAATTAAAAATCATAATTTATAACCTGACAGCACAAAAAAAAAACTATTTATTGCGTTTTTCGTGTCAGATGAAAAGACAGTTGAACAAGACGATGATCAATTCTTCTGAAACGAAATCGTGCGTGCCTGCGTAACACACTTTTATTGGAAATTTGGTTTGTATCAACTGTGTTCGGCTACAATCTAACGTCACTTTTGAACCCGACAACACAGAAAAAAAACTATTATTGCGTTTTTCGTGTCAGATGAAAGATAGTTGATCACGACGATGATCAATCCTTCTGAAACGAAATCGCGCGTGCATGCGTAACACACTTTTATTGGAAAAATTGGTTTGTATCAACTGTGTTCCACTACAATCAAACGTCATACTTTTTTACCTGACAACACAGAAAAATACTATTTATTGCGTTTTTCGTGTCAGATGAATAGAAAGTTTTACACGTGGATGAATTATCCAACTGATTCGAAATCACGCGTGCCTGCGTAACAAACTTTTATAAGAAAAATTGTTTTGTATCAACTGTTCTAGCGTACAATCAAACGTCATACTTTTTTACTTGACAACACAGAAAAATACTATTTATTGCGTTTTTCGTTTCAGATGAATAGAAAGTTTTACATGTGAATGAATTATCCAACTGATTCCAAATCGCGCGTGCCTGCCCAACACACTTTTATTAGAAAAATTGTTTTGTATCAACTGTTCTCGCCTATAATTAAAAATCATAATTTATAACCTGACAGCACAAGAAAAAAAATTATTTATTGCGTTTTTCGTGTCAGATGAAAAGATAGTTGAACACGACGATGATTAATCCGTCTCATACGAAATCGCGCGTGCCTGCGTATAACACTTTTATTAGGAAAATGGTTTAGTATCAACTGTTCTCGACTACTATTAAACGTCATACTTTTGAACCTGACAACACAGAAAAATACTATTTATTGCGTTTTTCGTTTCAGATGAAAAGATAGTTGAACACGACGATGATTAATCCGTCTGATACGAAATCGCGCGCGCCTGCGTTTAACACTTTTATTAGGAAAATGGTTTAGTATCAACTGTTCTCGACTACTATTCAACTTCATACTTTTTAACCTGACAACACAGAAAAAAACTATTTATTGCGTTTTTCGTGTCAGATTGAAAGCAAGTTGTACACGACGATGAACTATCCTTCTGATACGAAATCGCGCGTGCCTGCGTAACACACTTTTATTAGAAAAATTGTTTTGTATCAACTGTTCTCGCCTACAATTAAAAATCATAATTCATAACCTGACAGCACAAAAAAAAAAACTATTTATTGCGTTTTTCGTGTCAGATGAAAAGATAGTTGAACACGACGATGAACCATCCTACTGATACGAAATCGCGCGTGCCTGCGTATAACACTTTTATTAGGAAAATGGTTTAGTATCAACTGTTCTCGACTACTATTAAACGTCATACTTTTGAACCTGACAACACAGAAAAATACTATTTATTGCGTTTTTCGTGTCAGATTAAAAGCAAGTTGAACACGACGATGATCAATCCTTCTGATACGAAATCGCGCGTGCTTGCGTAACAAACTTTTATTGGAAAAATTGGTTTGTATCAACTGTTCTCGACTACAATAAAACGTCATACTTTTTTACCTGACAACACAGAAAAATACTATTCATTGCGTTTTTCGTGTCAGATGAATAGATAGTTGAACACGACGATGATTAATCCTTCTGATACGAAATCGCGCGTGCCTGCGTATAACACTTTTATTAGGAAAATGGTTTAGTATCAACTGTTCTCGACTACTATTAAACGTCATACTTTTGAACCTGACAACACAGAAAAATACTATTTATTGCGTTTTTCGTGTCAGATTAAAAGCAAGTTGTACACGACGATGAACTATCCTCCTGATAGGAAATCGCGCGTGCCTGCGTAACACACTTGTATTAGAAAAATTGTTTTGTATCAACTGTTCTCGCCTACAATTAAACGTCATACTTTTGAACCTGAACACAGATAAAAAACTATTTATGCGTTTTTCGTGTCAGATTAAAAGCAAGTTGTACACGACGATGAACTATCCTCCTGATAGGAAATCGCGCGTGCCTGCCTAACACACTTTTATTAGAAAAATTGTTTTGTATCAACTGTTCTCGCTTACAATTAAAATCATAATTTTTAACCTGACAGCACAGAAACAAAACTATTTATTGCGTTTTTCGTGTCAGATTAAAGCAAGTTGAACACGACGATGATCAATCCTTCTGATACGAATCGCGCGTGCTTGCGTAACACACTTTTATTAGAAAAATTGTTTTGTATCAACTTCTCGCCTACAATTAAAAATCATAATTTTAACCTGACAGCACAAAAAAAAAAACTATTTATTGCGTTTTCGTGTCAGATGAAAAGACAGTTGAACAAGACGATGATCAATCCTTCTGAAACGAAATCGTGCGTGCCTGCGTAACACACTTTTATTGGAAATTTGGTTTGTATCAACTGTGTTCGGCTACAATCTAACGTCATACTTTTGAACCTGACAACACAGAAAAATACTATTTATTGCGTTTTTCGTGTCAGATGAATAAAAAGTTTTACAAGTGGATGAATTATCCAACTGATTCGAAATCACGCGTGCCTGCGTAACAAACTTTAATAAGAAAAATTGTTTTGTATCAACTGTTCTAGCGTACAATCAAACGTCATAATTTTTTACTTGACAACACAGAAAAATACTATTTATTGCGTTTTTCGTTTCAGATGAATAGAAAGTTTTACATGTGGATGAATTATCCAACTGATTCAAAATCGCGCGTGCCTGCGTAACACACTTTTATTAGAAAATTTGTTTTGTATCAACTGTTCTCGCCTACAATTAAAAATCATAATTTATAACCTGACAGCACAAAAAAAAACTATTTTTTGCGTTTTTCGTGTCAGATGAAAAGATAGTTGAACACGACGATGATCAATCCTCCTAATACAAAATCGCGCGTCCCTGCGTATAACACTTTTATCAGAAAAATGGTTTAGTATCAACTGTTCTTGATTACTAATGAACGTCATACTTTTGAACCTGACAACACAGAAAAAAAACAATTTATTGCGTTTTTTGTGTCAGATGAAAAGATAGTTGAACACGACGATGATCAATCCTTCTGATAAAAAATCGCGCGTGCCTGCGTATAACACTTTTATCAGAAAAATGGTTAATTATCGACTGTTCTCGATTACTATTAAACGTCATTCTTTTGAACCTGACAACACAGAAAAAATACTATTTATTGCGTTTTTCGTGTCAGATGATAGAAAGTTTTACACGTGGATGAATTAACCAACTGATTCGAAATCGCGCGTGCCTGCGTAACAAACTTTTATTAGAAAAATTGTTTTGTATCAACTGATCTCGCCTACAATTAAACGTCATACTTTATTACCTGACAACACACAGAAAAAACTATTTATTGCGTTTTTCGTGTCAGATGAATAGATAGTTTAAAAACGACGATGATCAATCCTTCTGATACGAAATCGCGCGTGCCTGCCTAACACACTTTTATTAGAAAAATTGTTTTGTATCAACTGTTCTCGCTTACAATTAAAAATCATAATTTTTAACCCGACAGCACAGAAACAAAACTATTTATTGCGTTTTTCGTGTCAGATTAAAAGCAAGTTGAACACGACGATGATCAATCCTTCTGATACGAAATCGCGCGTGCCTGCGTAACACACTTTTATTAGAAAAATTGTTTTGTATCAACTGTTCTCGCCTACAATTAAAAATCATAATTTATAACCTGACAGCACAAAAAAAAAAACTATTTAGTGCGTTGTTTGTGTCAGATGAATAGATAGTTGTACACGATGATGAACCATCCTACTGATAAGAAATCGCGCGTGCCTGCGAATAACACTTTTATTAGAAAAATTGTTTTGTATCAACTGTTCTCGCCTACAATTAAACGTCATACTTTAGAACCTGACAACACAAAAAAATACTATTCATTGCGTTTTTCGTGTCCGATGAAAAGATAGTTGAACACGACGATGATCAATCCTTCTGAAACGAAATCGCGCGTGCCTGCGTAACACACTTTATTGGAAAATTGGTTTGTATCAACTGTTCGACTACAATCAAACGTCATACTTTTTTACCCGACAGCACAGAAACAAAACTATTTATTGCGTTTTTCGTGTCAGATTAAAAGCAAGTTGAACACGACGATGAACTATCCTCCTGATAGGAAATCGCGCGTGCCTGCGTATAACACATTAGAAAATTGTTCTGTATCAACTGTTCTAGCGTACAATCAAACGTCATACTTTTTTACCTGACAACACAGAAAAATACTATTTATTGCGTTTTTCGTGTCAGATGAATAGAAAGTTTTACACGTGGATGAATTATTCAACTGATTCCAAATCGCGCGTGCCTGCGTAACAAACTTTTATTAGAAAAATTGTTTTGTATCAACTGTTCTCGCCTACAATTAAACGTCATACTTTTGAACCTGACAACACAGAAAAATACTATTTATTGCGTATAAAAATACTATGTAGGCGCTGCATATCCCGTCCCGGTAGGCTATGATACTACTATTTATTCGTTTTTGATAGCAGGAAAAATTACTAAACTGATCTTAAGTAATCTTTAGTCATAACTCGACTATTCTATGAAATTTCAAAATTTTTTGGACTTCCTTTTTGACGTCGTTGCCGCTTCATATCCTACAAGAACGGGATTGAAAACGAGGTGCTGCATATCCCGTCCTGGTAGGCTATGATACTACTATTTATTCGTTTTTCATATCGAAAATTAATGCTTAACTGACGTCAAGTAATCTTTAGTCATAACTCGACTATTCTATGAAATTTGAAAAATTTTTGGGATTTTCTTTTCGACGTCGTAGCTGCTTCATATCTTACAAGAATGGGTTTGAAACGAGGCATGCTATCCCGCTGCGGTAGGCTAGGTCTACAATTTATGATTCTGATAACAGAAAATAATAAAACTGACCCTAAGTTCAACTGGTCAGCAACATGAAAATTTTCATTTTTTAGTTAAAATAGCAAACTACTAAACTGCATGCAGGCTTAACTCTTTTTCTAATTACAAGTAGAAAGTTCAGGCAGAGTTTTCCTTTACCGATTTTAATTTCGAGTAATCCGGGTGATAGTTACGTTTTATTCAACGCTTATTTTCTTGCCTTTACGAACAGTTTGTGTAGCTCCTGCCTGAATTATCTAGGTTATTTTCGAGTATGACGTGGATGATTTTGGAAGGTGACAATTTATTATTTAATTGAAAAGTTTTTATCAATATATATTTAATTTATTTATATTTATCATCATAAGTTCTATATTGGTTCAAATTATAATACAGCATTTTCTACCTTCTTTTATCTCATGGTTCAATGAATCTGTAAAGTATATTGAAAAAATTTAATTTTAGTATTTGAAACAAGTAAGTAAGCCAGTAAATTTCTTACCGAATTTATTAAACTCCAGCTGATGATGAATTTTCTATGTGCCAATGGGTCATTTCCTAAGCTGAAAATAAATATTCAATTATCTATTGTCATATTACAAAATGGTCTCGATCGATATCTGGAAAAAATTACCATTAATCATGGGGCTATCTGTAAAAAAGTAATGTTACTAATGGCTTATCACTAAAAAACTTGACGTTTATGTATAGTTTCCATATTCATTTTTTCAGAGTCTATTTAAATTCATCAGATATTTTATTGATTATTATTTTATGGCATTCTTTATGTTCTTCAAAAAAAAAAATTTTATTTCATTATATCCATCATACGTATCGTGCTGTTTTTCATGCAAGCAAATTATAAAATTTAAAATAAATGAAATGTTTTTACTACGCGAGTATTGGAAGAACTTGTTTTTTTTCAATATCAAAAGCCATGCAATCATTCATAATTACTTTTGTTTCTAAATTCAGTTACGCTGTATTTTCTTTAATAATTCATGCAATAGTTCACAATTATCATTTTTTTCTTTTTATATTTTATGTCATGCAGGATTATTTTTAGTTTTAAAGTCATGTTATTATTTTTTTTCCAAATCAAAATTCATGCATTATTATTATTTTTATTTTTCAATTTCAAAGTCACTCAAAAGTTAACAAGTAAAATTAAGACAAACTTATCCTTTTTATATATATAATCATTACTGTCTATTGCGTTTCAATCATAACTTGATGTTTTTATTTTTGATGTTGGGCTAGATATCTTGGTTGACTGAATTTTCTATCACATATCATGCAGATTACATTTCCTTTGTTTTGACAGAGTTTGATGTGCTTTTCGTAGGATGTTGCTGCAAACTCTTTTTCACAAAATCCACAGGTTTTACGCTTAAGATGAGCACTTCTCATGTGCTCAGATAATCTCACCACTTGTTTGTTACAAATTTGACATTCACTTCGAGGTTTTGTATGCTTTTTACATGCCTATTAAGATGATACACATGAACAAATTTTTTCGAACAATACTGGCATTCATATTTAAAATTTATTTCATGTAAAGTTTTGATGTGTAATCTTAATTTTGTTTGCGTGACAAAAACTTCTGAGCACTTGTAACAACTATGAAGTTGTTTGGCCTTTTCGTACGTAGTGACGATTGTCTTATCTTGATAGACATTGACTTTGCATGAATCATTGCAGTTACAAACGAATGGCTCGTAGCTGCCATTCCAATGATTACAGCCAAAATTTATTGCCTCAGCTATATTTCTGGTGGAATTTATTACTGCATGATAAGCTCCAGCTCTGATGAAGAACATGTCTCCTTTTTTTTGTGTGACGATGGTATAAGGTATATCCCACTCATCTAATAATGCTGGAGTCACTAGCAGATTCTGTGCTTCATTACGTGAAGGCATGCGGTTCCCTTTTTTTTCTTTATAGCTTGAAAAACTTTATTTTCCAACTCAGCTCTGAATCGGTAATGTATCACTATCCAGATTTTGACTCCATCTTTCAGTATATTTATACTGCTTAGGCCTCCGTCTTCCTCATGCATTGAAGTATAACTTTTTGCCATTCCGATGTAATGCATGGATGTGTTAATGACTGGCATCTCAGCGTTATTATCATTTAAACTTATGATTGAATGAATATCTCCTAAAATATTACTATATCCCATTGGCGGATTGGTGATATCTCGATAAAATCTTTCCATCTTATAGTTTGTAAAAAATTCATTTACAATTGATGCGGTATGCTTCCATCCCTCATTTTCGTTTTCTTGCGATGGTTCATTCAATTCGTTAATAACCGATTTATTTTTTCTATTGAATGGACTTCGACTAAGCATCTTACTACAATTTTTATAAATGCCATCATCTATCACTTCTAAATATTCTAAACTACAGCCTTTTTTAAATTGTTGTATATAGTCTTCATAATGAATTTCAGGAAAATTTTCGACGTTTCGAAACTGCAAAGGAAAAATGGAAAACATAATGAATATGACATTTTTATAAGTATATCTAAATATCATAAGAATTTTCTTTATTCTGTCAAATCATGAAATTTTATTAAATTTCAATGATTTCACGAATCTAGTTAATCTAATTAAAGGATAAGGCTATAGTTCGAAAATGGGAATAGACAAAAATACGTATGAAAGGAGCTATGAACGATGCTTATGAATTTTTTATTATTTTGAATAAATTGAGGAGCGCGCTCGTGCTTCCTCTGGCAAGTATGTCAGAGAGAGCTGCGGCGACAGACTACTCATTATACAGCGCAGTCGACATTCAATAGTTACTTTATTGTACGTATAAGTGGTCAACGTTTATCTTATGCTAAGGTTTTGGTTGCGACCATGGCCAATGATCTATCGAGAAAAATGAGACCACATAGAAAAGATGCCTATAGTGTATAATGTCGACAGTCATATAACAATGTACTTGACTATTTTTATTGATTTTAAAGTGCTCTCTAAGAACGTGCTCCAAAGGCTGTTGGACAATTAGATAATTTAAAAATCAAAATCTGATCTCTGATCTGATCTGAGCAACATCTGATAGAACACCAGTTGCCATAAAAAAATATTTTCACATCTCATTTTAAACGTTTTATTATTTTATTATTTCGCTTGTATACTTTCGCACATATTTGGAGCTCGGTGTATGCTGGAGATAACTGTGTATACGTCTACAATTGAGATACACATACGTGAGGTTATCATTTTATGACAATAAAAATTCGAACCTCAAAGTCCCAATGCAAATCGATAACGAGGTTGAAATAAATCCTATTATAACGCAAATTACTATGCAATAGCACAAGACATTAACAAGCCGAGCTCCGTGCCGCTGACCTACGATGTTCGAATTAGTTTTTTCATATCATTTTGCGCGTATAGCTGTGAGCTAATTTTTAAGTTTGGGAAGTCTATAACAAAAAATACTGATGCAAACACGGCATTAAGTAACTATGACATATATATGCATATGACAGAAATATACCTACAGCATATGTTACACATGAGCGCGTCCAGCATAAGTCGGCCAACCCGCACGATTACGGCATTTTTGGCCGAAAGTGTCGTATGTTTAGCTCGCTCGGAAACGTTGACCAAGAGTCAAAAAAATAATCCAAACCCTTAGATCGATAGATTTTTTCCTCCTCTTTCTAGTGGTGTTGTTGAAAAAAATCTTAAAAATTGATTTTGAGGTTAAAAACTCGACTTGAATGTTTAAGTCGATTTATAAAAAATATGTATTCTCCGATTTCAAAATAAAGTGCACCAATCGAAAGAGGAGGCCAAAATCTATCGAAAACGATGTTTTCTAGGATGGAGAAATGATAAAAAGTATCAAAGATATATCGAGATGAATGAGTGCGGGTCGGCGCCCGCGGGCCTCTTTACGGTGTTGCAGCCGCGGCACACGCCCGCCGCCGTGTCTTTGTCTCTTCGACTCGCTCACAATCGCTCAAAAAATTCTGGAAAAATAATTTTAACATGAAAATCGATAGATTTTTTTCTGCTCTTTCTGATGGCGTTGTTGAAAAAATTCCCAAAAAATTTTTTCATAGTCTAAACTTGACCTGAATGTTGAAGTCATTATTTCTTCAAGTATTTCAATTTTAACATAGAAATTAACATGACCAATCGAAAGAAGAGGAAATAATCTATCGATTTTCATGTTAAAATTATTTTTCCAGAATTTTTTGAGCGATTGTGAGCGAGTCGAAGAGACAAAGACACGGCGGCGGGCGTGTGCCGCGGCTGCAACACCACGGAAGCCCGTAGGTGCCACACTCTCCGCGCGCGCGGGACGGCGCTACAATTCGCTGCGCTCGCCCGCGATATGCGTGCGGTAACCTTAACCCTTATTAACCCATTAACGCCGGGAGGACGCGATTTTGACATTCAACTTTGCGCTTTTACCATGTCTCAATCGACACGAGAAAAATTATAAAAACCTCTATACTTTATGGTTTTGAGGGTGCTCTTTCTAATGGTGGTATTAAAAATTGCGTAAATTAACAATTTATAATAAAAAATTGCAAATTTACACAAAAAAACGTGTTTTTGAGGTAAAAAATTTTTTTCTTTTCAATTTTCAAACCACTTATCATTGTTAAATGGGGGTAAAATATATATAGAACGTGCCTTCGCGGTCTCTACTTTAAGAAACCATCATTAGTTTTGTCAAACAATATTTTTTTCTTAACAAAATGGCGGCTTGAATGAAAAAATCGACTTTTAAGTTTCACTATTTTTATCTCGTAAACTATTGAGTTTAGAGAAAAAGTTTATAGAACAAAAAAGTCTTAAAATGCTTCAAGGAACATCCTCAAATTTTTTCAGAATTTTCCGAGATGATTTTTCAATTTCCGGGAAATCTGGGAAATCTGGTTTCCCAAAATCACTTCCAAAAATTCTGAAAAAATTTGAGGATGTTTCTTAATCAATTCTAAGACTTTTTTGTCTTATAAACTTTTCTCTAAACTCAATAGTTTTCGAGAAAAAAATATTTTTTGTTAACATCGCAAAAATTATTGGTATTTTTTTTCTCGAAAACTATTGAGTTTAGGAAAACATTTTATAGGACAAAAAGTCTTAGAATGATCAAAAACATCCTCAAATTTTTTCAGAATTTTGGAAGTGATTTTGGGAAACCGGATTTCCCACATTTCCCGGGAATTGAAAAATCATCTCGGAAAATTCTGAAAAAATTTGAGGATGTTCCTTGAAGCATTTTAAGACTTTTTTGTTCTATAAACTTTTTCTCTAAACTCAATAGTTTACGAGATAAAAAATAGTGAAACTTAAAAGTCGATTTTTTCATTCAAGCCGCCATTTTGTTAAGAAAAAAATATTGTTTGACAATACTAATGATGGTTTCTTAAAGTAGAGACCGCGAGGGCACGTTCTATATATTTTACCCCATTTAACAATGATAAGTGGTTTGAAAATTGAAAAGAAAAAAATTTTTTTCCTCAAAAACACGTTTTTTTGTGTAAATTTGCAATTTTTTATTATAAATTGTTAATTTACGCAATTTTTAATACCACCATTAGAAAGAGCACCCTCAAAACCATAAAGTATAGAAGTTTTTATAATTTTTCTCGTGTCGATTGAGACATGGTAAAAGCGCAAAGTTGAATGTCAAAATCGCGTCCTCCCGGCGTTAATGGGTTAAATAGACAGTTTATTTCTATTTGTTCTATTCTACGTATAGCATAAACTGTCAAAAAAATTATATCAACATGGAAATAAAACTTGTTGACAATTCTAATATTTTTTTTTGTCAACTGGACAGTTTTTATTTGAATATAACTACTTTGAAAAGTTATTTTCCAAGTTCTTACGGTCTTGCATATGAAAATAATGGTAGTTTTATCCCAGTGCCTGTAATAAATTGCAACTTTCAATTGCAAGAAAACATTTTTTAATATCATGTGCAGTATGAAACAGTTGAAATGAACAAAAGTTTAGAAAGTACTGTGATGAGTTATTTCTATAGTTTATATACCTATAAAGAAATATGTCATCTCCTGGCTGTGAAGAATGATATCAACATATCAGTACGTACTCTAAAAAGAATTTTGAAAAAACTTGGTGCCAAAAGGAAGAATATTACAGAGACTGCAGTGGAACTTATTGTGCATGCTATAATGGAAATAAAAAAAGAATCTGGCTTCAATTTAGGATATAGGTCTGTGTGGCAAAGACTTAAAACTGAGTTCAAGTACACAGTGAAGAGACAGACAGTATTAAATTTATTGAGACTAATAGACCCACATGGCATTGAAGCTCGCTCAAAATACAGATTGAAACGTCGTCAATATTCTGTACCTGGACCTAATCACTTACTGGCATGTTGATGCATGATAAGTTGAAAAAGTTTGGCTTTGCCATAAGTGGCTGTGTGGATGGATACTCAAGAAAAGTTATATGGTTAGAAGTGGCTACGACTAATAACAAGCCTGAAGTCATAGCTCACTACTACCTTGAATCAGTGATTGCCCATAATTCTATACCTAGTGTGATGAGAAGCGACAAAGGTACTGAAAATTTTTTAATAGAGTTGATCCAAATGTCGCTCAGATTCTATGATAAGGACAGCAGAGCTGGATATAATAGCTTTTTAAAGGGTTAGAGTACTGCCAATGAGAGGATTGAAAAGTATTGGAAGCAGCTAAGGAATCACATGACAGAATTTTATATTAAAATGTTTAAAAAAATGCAGCAACTTGGCGAGCTTGATATTTCCAACAATTTGCATATAGAGTGTCTTCGTTTCTCCTTTGGACCTCTCATACAACAAGATTTGCAAAGGGCAAAAAAAGAGTGGAATGAACATAGAGTGAGACAACAACATCATCCTAAATCACCCTGTAGAATACCTAATGTTATTTACCATTGGCCTGAAAAATATGGCGGTACACCTTTTGTAAAATCACCTGATGTACAACAAATAAATAAATTGAAGAATGAATTTAGTACGATCCCAAAGCTATTCAATGATGAAATTGAAACTTTAGTCGATATGATTCAACCAAAACTGAAAAAACCAACTAATATAGAAGAAGGATATGTTTACTATAAAGAGCTTGCTGCAAAATTACAAAACATGTATACTAATTTTTGATTTATGAAATTCAATTTATTTATTTTACTTAAGATGTTACAATAAACAACATAATACAAAAAGTTTGCATTTGGTTTTATCTTTATTTATGTATACCCATAAAATGATTTATAATATTATATTTTCAGGTACTCTTTGAAAACTTTATATCTATCATCTAATATTACATCTATCATGTAGACTTTTACAACTTGAACGATAATCAATATTCATGCAAAACATCTCTGCAATAAATGAGGCTCTACTTTAAAATGCAGTTTTTGAGTTAAATAATTATAATAATTTGACTTAATATACTAATTGATTATATGTATCGCAAGACTTTTCATTTTTATTGATTTATGTCCATGTTGAAACATTTTGAATGTGATTTAAAACTTGAAATAAATTATAACATATTTGTTTCTGAAATAATAATAATTAAATCTTTAAGAGCCACAGATCTTCAACTTATGCGAATGAGATTCTAACATATGACTTGAAAAATAATGAAGATAAAAAAACAGTAAACATGTAGTGAAAAAGAATAATAGCTTCTAGAAATTATATTCTTCAGGTATCAAATGAGTTGCTTGTGTTATAATGAAATTCATAAAAAGCTAGTTTTGCATTGAAAATCATTAATCCAAATATTTCTCATGCTTATGAAATGCTCACTTTTAATTTTATAAGTTTAATTTTACTTTTGGGTTTCATCTTATTAAAAGAATATTCATAACGCTGATAAAACAGCTGTAATATACATTTGATTATTTTATATCCATGTATTGTGTTGAAAAATCTATGTATATGTGCGTGCGGAGTATGATGATCTACATCAATGTATACCTATGTATATTGTACATCTCCTTATCACCGCACAGGAGTGGGGCTGCGTAGCCCACCGTCGACTGCTCGCGAGTGAACTCGCAGATTTTGCTTAGACAATGCGCAGAGCGCACATCACTTCTCACTTGTTCACCTATATGTACTTTAATTAACATCAATATATTATTATTTTTATTCATATATATTATAAACAAAGTGTTCATTTATTTCTTAATCCTACTCGTTGCTCCACTAAACATCCCAACGTGAAAATCAGAGTGATTTTACAAAACATTGGTGCATCGGCCGGGAAATGGTGCAGCGTAATAGTGCGAATTTTTTTTTGTGAAAAATTAACCAATCAGTGAATGAAAATTTGTATCGCGATTTGTTGATTGAAAGTGCGACAATTAAAAGGACATAATTGTGTAGTGCCTTTAGCTGTGTCTAATACTACGTCAATCAATGGAAAATTGGAGATATGATATTTAATTAATGATATCATAATTGTTTACAAAGGCATTATAACAAATTGCGACTTTATTGACTTATACTATCTTATTATATTAGAGTTTGCTCAATTTACACATTAAAATTTAAAATTGCATTTTAAATTCAAAATATATGATATTATAAATGCGCGCAATAGTATAGGTACATTGAACAAAGTAAATAAATCAGTTATAGTTTTAAAGATAATGCTAATAATAATTTAAAAAAATTCAAGTTAAAAAAATATAGATAAGCTAAAAAAAAAGTGAAATAGATGTTGCAAATCACTTACTCATAAAGCAAACCATATAATTAACAAATACTCTTTAACCTCACAGTTACCAACTAGCATAATGACAATATTTGGATCTATTAGTAGTGCAGTTATTAAAAATAAATGAGAGCTGGAATAAAACAAAATACTCATGCTCAGTTTAAAAGAAGTTTATAAAAATATTACTGTCTTGAACACCTTTAGCAATAAGTCTGGATATGCCAAAAAATCCATCAGCATCATCTTCACTTGAGGTGTCCTTGATGAGGTGAACCAGCTTTGTACTGATCTGAAAATAAAGAAACATATGTAATTTCAAAATAAAAAAAAACCTTAACAATAAAATCAAATTTGAAATTTTAAGAATTTATTGTAAATTATTAAATGAAATAAAAAGAAAAGTCATTGCATTTATCATTTTAAAGCAATGAAAAATTTGTGATGTTAATCGAGAAATCCATTTAAAATGCAAGACTCACTTAAGGTGTTGATCAGAAATCATTCTGCATAAACGTTGTTCCCTGCTGTGTACTGGTGTATCCATGAGAAGTCTCAATACCTAAAACGGTCTTGATAAAAGTCTTGTAAAATATACTTTACACTTGCAAAGTGCAATCATAGCTTAATTACAAATAGTGTACATATTTACAATACTTTAGTTTCTGGCATTTTCATAGTTTGATTTATACCATTCAACTGTTTCTTTCATAGCTCGATGAAAAGGTGTGAACTGAAATTCTGGCAATAGCTTTCTAAGCTTAGCATTACTAGCAGTTTTTTGTATTGACCATCTGCACCTGAGCTGTCAAATTATATTTTGCCTTTGAATTCAAAAGCTTTAACTAGCTCCTCTGCAACTTTACCTGACAATATAATTGGTTCAACAGACTCATAGCCTCTTAACACCCATACTATAAGTCTAGCCAAATCTAAACTGTATATAAATTGTCATAAAGGTTTCCCGGATCCAAGCACAGTGAAAACTTTATCTTCTGTGTTACCTGTAAAATATTTAAAATGATTAATGCTTCAATTTTTTTTCTGAGTCTGAGAGACTTAAGAAAAGCATTAGGTTATATACCAGTCTTAATAATATCATATAATCTTCTCATATAATGAGAAGTCTCAATACCTAAAACGGTCTTGATAAAAGTCTGCCATCTCTGGATCATAGATTTTATTGGTGGTAAAATCGAAGTCATAGAAATTGATAAAAAAAGTCCCAAAAGACGCTGATGGAGCCCTTGCAAAGCGATTCCTGTACATAAAGAATACATTAATGAGTATATATTACTTTTGAACAATGAAGGGAGCATAGGAGGAGTTAACCAGAATAGTATTTTTTATTAATCTTTAGGAAAATCAAGTTTGTAGGTGGTGTGATATAATCATACTGAGCTTGAGGCGACCCTGATGAACCTTGCATTGACCTTTCCATCTTTTCAAACGTGGCAGTTGCATTATACCAAAATCAAATTAACGCAAATGAATCGAACATCAAATTATCGTTAATTTTTAGCCTATAATGGAACAGGGTCGGTCGTCCGCTCCGGGGCCAGCAGACGGCCAGCAGATGGCCAGCAGACGATCAGCAGATGGCCAGCAGACGGCCGTTACCGTACTGCAGACTATATGCGCGTGGACGCTTGCGCAGAGACGCGTTTTGTTCCCCTGATCTAATTAACATTGAAAAATTATTTCTTCATTATTTTAATTAATTAACGTTATATTTCGAATCTTTTCAAACCTAGCATAGGAGCAGTTTACAAGGATTGAAAAAAAAGAAGCATTAAAATCGGACAACTAAAAACGAAATAAAACGATGGTGAAATTGCTACTAGCGCTAATTGTTTATCGGCTTTTAACAATAAACAAAAAGAGGAGCAGTTTTTTATCTCGCGGCATTGGGACAAGGTTTTTGTCCCCTTTCTAACCATATATATAACATTATCAATTATTGAAAATTAGTGCCAGCTTCACATAGCTCACACGAACATACACACACTGCGCACGACATAGACACACGAGCACAATATAGTACACAAAGTAGTATTTAAAAAATACTACTTTTTTTATACATACTAAATTCGATTAGTACGGCGTATCGTAAGACTATGCGACGTGCGATATCATTTGCAAATTCATTGAAATCTCAATGATAAATAAATAGGTTTTTATGTTGTTAAAATAATCTATGGATGCATGTGTATTTGATATAATTTATACTGAAAAAAACTTGAAGTTAATATGAAAACTCTACAGTACGATTTTATACGTACAAATTAAATACGTTACAATTAGAATATCAGGAAAATGGCAAAAAAAATGTATACATCAATTGATTATTTTTATTGTAAAAAATTGTATAATTGCAATTTTTTTTCAATTCTTTCAATGAAATTTTTTCTGGTTAACAGAAATTTTGTCGACAAAGCGCGCCGCTGCCGTGCTTTTAGATAGAGAATAACTTGGTCTCCCTAGATGGGGATCATTCAGTTTACGTACACTTTCTCCCGTACAGTTCAAGTACCGAGAATGTATATCGAGAGACACAGATTGTGCTCCGTCTGGCAAGTACGGACAGTCGCTGCACAACACGTTCTTATCTGCCCAATATATACATGCATTTTCTATTGATACATACATAAATAATGTAAAATTTATCAAAAATGATATCTATCAAGTAATAATAATATTATATAAATATCAAAAGAGCCCCTCCACGCCCTTTTGTGTGAGATGCCACCAATTATTAAATAATCTTTTATAAAAGACAAATATTCATCTCTCCAAATTACAATTGCTATAATTAGTGGTAAATATATACAGTAATACTGCACTTCCATTCAAAATGGAGACAACCGTCATTAACAATGACATTTTATGTAAATACATATTAAAATGATTACAAAGTTTAAAACTTTTTATAGTCATTTGTTATCAATAAAATCTCTATCCATTAATAAGGGATATTTTCAATAAAAATGTACACTACATACTTTTGCACATATTTAAAAAAAATAGAAGACTTTTTGGAACTTGATTAATACTTTTTTTATCTCAATCTCATAAGTAAATTATTAGTAGTTGTATAACCAAGATCGCTTAGATCAGTTATTTGACGCAAACAATTTTGCCAATTACCATTATCTCTTTGCCAATCTAATAAACGATCGTTACATTTCGAACAATTTTCTCGCACGACATCATCAGTAACAAATACATTACTACGATCTTCAATTAATTTGTCGAGTGATTCTTCAATCCCTTTGTAAGGAGCCAATGTTTCAAAATCGCTTTTTGTCAAGACATACCCGTTGAAAGCATTAGAAATGTTAGGAAATCCTTTAGGATATTGAATATTTTTGTTAAAAATAACAAAACTAGCTTTAAGGTTATTACTTCCATCCTTCGTGGTTGAAGAATCAAACGAGTTCAGCTCCCTCGGTTCAGTAAAGGTTTCTGAATTAGTTAGATTACTGCTTATTTCTGATACACCCAACTTTAGAAAATCGTTTTTTCTAGTTGTACGAGTATCAATTAATGGCACATCATTTACCATCGAAACATCGTTATCATTATTAGCTTTTAGTTTTTTTATGATTACATCGCAAGGTTCATCAGATTGCTGCTTTCTTTTATTTTCTGCACCTCGTATAGGCATCGACCTATTGTGTCGACTGTCCAGTATTTCTGGAAGTAGGAAATCTTTATGAAATTTCACAAGAGAAGGTTCCAATTTTTTTTTCCAAAATTCATCGTCTTTTAAGACTTTAACGTGTATCATACTCGTTGGTGTCCAAAACACAAAGTAACAATACATCCGTTGAGTAATGTGCAATTGCCCTTGAACTTGACAATAAGAATGATGTTTTGGATTCTTTACATAACAACCCTGGGATTTTAATATTAAAAAACCTTTGCAGGGTTTTACAGATTTGACTGCTTCTTCTGCCGACAATTTACCAGCAGCCATTGAAGTTTTTACTTCAACTATAGTATCATCTTCTATTAAACCATCAGGTGAACACGCTAAAAACGCTAATGTAGGATCGATGAAAAGTCCACACTTTTCAACTTTTTTTTTCAATAATTCTTGGAGATCACGAATTGCATCTGCTTCATGATCAATACCATATTGCATAGCGCAGGTGACAACTCCAGATGGATAGAGAATTTTTTTAACCCTTTCAGCGCTATTTGTATCAGCTCTAAGACCAACAATAGGTCCAAAATGAGAGGCGGTCAATCGATTTTTTCGCAAAATTTTCCATAAATCACAATTGGCTTGCTCACGAGTATCAATTTCAATTTGTTGGCGATTTTTCTGATGTGTTTCTAATGTTTTAAGATGATCTTTTTCTAGCATTTTCATCAACGTTGGATCTTTATCTAATTTTTGCGATTGGGAACCGTAATATTTTCCAGAATCTGGTTTTACGTGAGCATAATTCCTTTTTCTGCCTCGAGTATTGGCTAAATTTCGTGCGTCAGACACTTTTTTTTGTCTAGCTGTGTCAACTTTTTTTACCACATCGGGAATATCTCCAATATTCTCATACAAGCACGATAAAAAGGCGCCAGTGTTGTGTCTTATTACTGCTGAGAGTGCTCTCATTAAATATTGTCCTCTTGCACCCCAATTAATTCTTTTTCCTCCAATGTGTACAGCAACTAAACTATTCAGAGCTTCTGCATAATTATTAGTCAACTTATACAACAGACTTTAAGAGTTACAGCTCAAATCTTTTATGGCTTCGGATACTTTATAGAATAAGCCGACTTTTGTCAGTTCAGGTACGTAATTACTTTCTCTATCATCAAATGCTTTCTCAATTTCTGAACAGATGTAGCCGCGTTCTTCGCACTCATTGTGGTCACCGAAAATATGATTTGGTATATTTAAAATATCTTTTCTCAACTCGTTAACTTTTGATGCATTATCATTTTGTTCTTGTCTGAAAGCGATACATTCAGACACTAAATCCCGAAATAATCCAATATTTTCAGTGATTTTTTTCCGCAGAGATGTAAATTGCTTTCGTGTGCAACCAGCAGGAGTCGTTGATTTACTAATCGTTTCCAACTTTTTATACAAGTTTCGTTGTAAATGATTGTATCATCTTATTCTTACGGGGATTAAATGAAAATCCGTGTATACCCTATTATTATCTAGAGTTTTAAAAATACTAGCATCTCCATCAGCTACCATTACTTTGTATAATACTTTATGAGTATGGAAACTCTTCTGAAATCCCTCCAAGAGGATATCACTTTCCATCGCAGTGGATGCAGCATCACTATCAAAATTTTTATAACAATTGTGATTTTTAGGTTTTACATTATTTCGCTCGCCGTACGAACAGGAAGCACAATATTTGTTTCTTACGCCTATAAATAAAACCTGCCCAGTATGCATGCCAACGATTAAAGCAAGGCCAGAGAAAGACGAATACTTCGTTCCATATGAGCGAGTCATCCAACTTCCGTCGCCCATTACAGAGATCCAAGGAATTAGTTCACCAAAGTGTTCACTTGTAGGATTCGTTACCTCGTGGAATTGATTATTACTAATAGCGTGTTGTCTTTCCAATACGCCTGCTTTTTTCATAGAATCTGTAGAAATATTTCTTAAAATATCAATCAATTTTTCCGAAATACGTCTATACGTTACTCCAGTCATGCTATGAATATTCATAGAAGCACATAATTCCAAGAGCTGGGTTTGCCCTATTCCAATATTCAAAGTTCCCAATACGGCAGCTTCATTACAATTTAATTCTGTTTTTTTATCTACAGCTCTTTGCGTAGCAATATGATTTTTTAACTTACATTTTGTACACTGGTATGTGCAGATCGTGAAAAGTCCTGCATGCTGTTTTTTAATGCATCTCAAGCGTTCTGAACACTTTTGATAAATCAAATGTTCTTCAACCACTATCATTATTTCATCAGCAAAGTAATCTATGTCAACAATGCCACGAACATCGTCGTTATCCACATGGTACGGTAGTTTTGTTTTATCCTCATTGCTTATTTTTGTTTCATTCTCTAAAATTTCTGAAGATTTTCCGATCTTACCTACTTTGAGACTTGTGCTCGACCCTCCAATAGTCTCAAGGAACGTAATAGAATCATCAAGCTCATCAAAACTATCTGATTCATGATAATCAACCTCATCATTATCAGTATCTAAGTCAATATTACATTCTGAATCATACATTCCGTCTTGATCATCAAATTCTGAATCATCTATTACTTCTTGATCATCAGATTCTGAATCTATTTTTTCTTGATCAATTTCATTCACAGTATCTGTTATAAAATGACTGTGCACTTTTTTCATGATCAATTTCACTTGAATTATTCAAATAATCGTTCGCAACACAATTATTATCGCCATTATTCGGCTCGTCGTGGAAGTGCGTGAAAGTCTTTGACTCGATTGATTTTCTACTTTCATTATTATCAGTAAATATTTCAATAGTCTCTTCATATATCTCACTAATTTCAGACTCATTATGAACATTTTTTAAATTACAAACATGCTCATCCTTGTGAACAAAAGGAATTATTGATGTATTAGTCACAACGTGACTTTTTTTCTATTAAGCTAATATTTTCATGAATACTTGAACTAATACAACCCTTATCATAATTAATATTATCATTACAACTTACGCTAATACAACCGTTATCATAAATACCAATTGGGGATAAAATAAAATCGGGCTAACCGCAAGTTTCTGAGAGCTCTCTTTCCTGTACTCCAGTGTGAATGCTATTGGCGCAGAGGACTGCTTGCTGTTCATTATTTCTATAGATTTGTAATAGAAAACTAATGAATTAAAAATGCATTTGAATTAAGGAAGTTTAGGGGTCTCAGCGAAATGCAGTCAAAAAAAAAGAAAAAATATTCGTTTTGAAAATAAAATTTTGCACTGGAAAAATTTGTTGAAAAAAGATTTTTTCTCTTTTTTTTCTTGTGGTTTCTTGTAAAACATCACGATTACTTTAATATGCAAAAATGTAGTGAAAAATAAGCACTCAATTTAAAGAAAGGATGTAATTTTGGGAAATGTAACAACGAAAAATTTGGCTGTAACAAAAAGTTTAGCGACCGTATACTTATCGATAAATAAATTATAATGTAAAAAAATTCTTGAATTATTAATGCATCTTAAACAATAAATAAGACGATTTGAAAATTCTAAACGTTTAACGTCAACAAGAATTAAAAAAAGCTAAAATCGAATAAAAAGCTTATATAGAATCATATGTTATCAGAGATTTCTGTACATAACAATGATTCATAAAAATTCATAAAAATATAAATGTATCAAAATTTTTAAAAATTTGAAAAAAAATTATTTCGCCACCAAGATCGGCATCGACGTACAAAATCATCTAAAATTGAATGAAAAATATCAAAATAATCCGATGGGCCTTCTACTTTTGATATAAACTAAATATAATTGTATTTGTAACCTTTGGACTTGAAAATTTAAAACAAAATCAATGTCTTAAAAGTCTATGTATAATGTATATATACCAGTGGCTAAAGGAATGTATCGAGTCTATTTATCAGAACTAGGTGTTATGTACCGGGCTTGCTGTTCCTTGCTCGGGTCTCTGCGCAAGCGCGTAGATGATGGAGATGCAGGTCGGTACGGAAGCGATGTTTCTACTTGGCTACTGGTGTGGGTTCGGTTCCCGATAAACGCGTTGAAACGCGAAGAAGTCGTCGATGTACTCCTGGCGTCGATGTCACGAGATGATGAAAAATAATGACCTCAAAGAGGTGGGTAGACGTTGCCTCGACTCTCGCGAGGAGGGCTTACGTCGGGGGAGATCACGTCGACGATGTACAACGGACTTGTTGTTATTCGCCGTGCACGCGCTCCGCTCGTTCGAACTGCAAGTCGGAGCTTGCAAGGGAGGTCAATGACCCGTGAGTCGTGAGACTCGGGTGGCGCGACTCTTTCCTTTAGACAACCTGGCCCGAGCTACGGGTCGACGGGACACTCGCCCGGGTTGACACTCGAGCACGGGGTCGGCTGCAAAAAGGGGAAGAGGGAATATCGGCGCTTGGTGTTAAAGTATTGCACCGTGATATTCTTGTTCGATGAACTATGTCCGTTAACTAGCTCCGAGACAAAGTTCGCTAATCGCTCTCGAGATCAAGTCCACAAACCAGCTCCGCGGTCAAGTCCTTCACGGATATTCTCCTATCAAAGTTCAAGTCCAACAGAGATCGGGCATGTGGCCAGTTCGCAAGTCGATCAGCCAAGAGCTCGGGGATGTTCAGGTGGTTGTTCACGAATGAATGACGACGCGACAAAGGGCTGCGCTCCTTATATACTCGTCAGGATGTCGGCGGCGCGAGGAGGAAAAAGGAGGGGAGCCGCCGGTCGGGTGATCAAGCCGCCGGTTTTTGGTGGCTGGAGGGCAAGGGAGGGAGCGCCAATGATTGTTCGGTAGGCGGAGTTGCGCCGATTTTAGGAGAAATATCGTTCTGGTTGGATTTTCAGTGGCGGCATCGTTTCATCGCGGATTCGGGGAAATTGCCTGTCGGGGTACGCATTTGGCGGCGGCGTCCTTTATCTCGCGTTCGGGAAATTTCGGCGGCGCCGTTTCATCGTGGATTCGGGGAAGTTGCCTGTCTCGGTACGCATTTGGCGGCGGCGTCTTTCATCTCGCGTTCGGGAAATCGACGGCCTCGTTTCATCGCGGCGGCGTCTTTTCATCGCACGCTCGGAGTCATTTCCAGGAGGTCCTTTCGAGTGCGGGTGTCTGTTTTCCTATCTTACCGATCCTTGGTCTTCCCTCTGGTTGGTAAGGTAGATTGTGTGTGTTCGTGTGCGTGTGTGTGCGCGTGTGTGTGTGCTTCTAGTTCTGCGCACTGGGCGGTCAGTACATAACAGCTCCACCTCCTCGCAGAAATAAGTACCCATGGTCCTTATTTCGACACTGCGCCATTAGTACGGGTTGGAGATGTCGCGGATGTAGGCATCGAGATAGAGAAAGAAAGAGGAGCAGAACAAAAGGGTGGTGCGTCTTTCCTTATCACACCTGCTAGAAATCATGGTATGCACTGACGGAGACGGGGTATATCATCGCTGCGCACAGCAATTTTCCTGGTAGGCCCTGATCGGGTTTTCTGGGTTGAATAGTTGACCTGTTCGCTGTGCTGGCTGGGACCGGAGCACCTATCACCGGTGACATACGCACGTGGAAGAGGGTCTTGCTGTTGTCAATTTTGATCGGTGCCGTCGTCCGGTGATTCGGAAGCGAGAAGATAAAAAAGGGGAAAAGGAGGAACCGAGCGATGTGCTGATCGTGCTCTTCCTGCTGCTGCCGGGTTTTGGATCGGCGCCGTTTTTCCGGAGAATTGTGAGAGAGGGGAGAAGGAGGAGCCGAGCGATGGTTGAGCTCGAATGCATATTGCGAGAGAGAAAATATTCCGAAGCACTTTTGGAAAGCTTGCTGCAACGTTCTTCGTATGGCTCCTATGACTCCTTTTCCTTGAGAAATAGAGAGGGAAAGAAAGAGAAATAACGATACGTATTTTATTACCTAGAAATTGAGAGAGGGGAAAATACCAATTCGATTCCTTAGTTTATACATTTCCTTTTTATTAATATAAAATGTAGTTATATAATGAAAGAATAACAGTGATTTCGCGAGGTCGTATATTATAACAATTAGTTTTGTTCGAGGATTTTTTCTTTATAGTGATACGCGACCTTTTCGCGCACCAGGCGATTTTCACTCGATATCCTCGCGGGTAGTCACTGCACTGCTTTGTTTATTGCCCCTGGCCGGCCTCGAACACCATGCCCCGGAGCATATTATAGTGTTCAAAAATACATATGGGGCCGCACCAGGTACACTTGGTCGGGGCGTTGATTTTCCATAGGTCGGCCTGACATCCTTGGCGCCTTTCTATAATCATACGACGCACGTCAGCCTCGTATCCCACGAGGTGATGGTGGGTGATCCTGTAGCCTGTGCCCCAAGTGGCTTGGACCATCTCTCCACAGCACAGGGGTCCCACGGTTTCGCCCTGCGGTGAGGTGATAAGCACCGCCTGGGCGTGGACCTTGCCCCGCATCCGCTCGTTGGTCACGCGGATTCGTCCCTCGCGGAAGCGGCTGAGCAGCTTTATGTCCTCACCCACGGCATTGTACAGCGACCAGGTCGGTGTTGCACCATGCGGCTGTCCTGCTGGCAACGGGATCGCCTGTACGTAGAGTGCACGGCAAAGTTGGGGCACTATTTCTTGTTGTGCGGCAGCTTGATTGACCGGTTCCTGGGCGGCGGCGGCTTCGATTTCTTCGGCCTCGTGAGCTGCCATTTCTTCGTGCTCACGAGCCCTCACTCCTCCGAGGTCGAGAAGATCAAGGCCGGCCTCGACTTGGTCGTTGCTGACGGCTTGAGCCTCGCCTACCTCTGCTGCGTGGCCTACTTCCCCGGGTGCATCCGCACCTTCTTCGTGGTTCTCGTCGTCATCGGAGAAGACGACCTCATCCTTTATAACGAGATATTCCATGTCGAAACTCATTTTCTTTGTCTTTTTACACCTTTTTCTTTGTGTGCACTCGGCGAAATCTTTGCTCGAACTGAGGTGCCGTGGGTTTCCCGGAGGAAAATGGCGCGAAGGTGACGCTTCCGCTCGGCGTTCGGCAGTTCCTTAGGGTCGTTGCGAGAGTAGCGCCGCGTCGCGGAGTAATTGAGAGGCGGGTATGCGCGCTGTAATTGTAGAAGGCGCGGCTCGGTGTGATAGGTTTTCCCCCTTTTTTCCTTTTCGACTTAGATTAATTAAACAAGCCTCATAATAGGGGGCGTATTAAAATTGGGGAATAAGTAGTTAGCTTAAGATCAACACTTAAATAAATATGCGGTATGGAAATTAAAATATATATTTGGCTTAAAATGCAAAATATGGAGGGCGTATTAAGTTGAGAAAAAATAGTGAGCTTAGGCTTAATTAATTAGATACTTAAATAAATATACGGTATGAAAATTAAAATATATATGTGGCTTAAAATGCAAAATATAGAGGGCGTATTAGATTGAGAAAAAATAGTGAGCTTAGGATTAATTAATTAGATACTTAAAATATATATATATATATATATATACACGCACACGTGCAGCAGCGTATACTACGGCATTATAGGCTATAGCGGCTGTGCACACGCACACACATTCAGATCTGTACACATGTACACACGAGAGAGCGAGAGAGAAGCCGCATGCAGCAGCAGCACCAGCAGTAGTGCGCCTAGTGTGCAGCCACGCCCCATTATGTACGTATACGCACATGCATACATATATATATGCCGCACACGTGCTTAGAGAGAAAGAGAGAGAGAGGCAGAGCTTTGGCCTAGGCTCGGAAGCTCCTATACACATGCACACACGCACATGCGAATACAATACACTAATGCAATCACAATGCAATCTCCAGCTAATTCGACGACGAGATGGCACTGCACAACGTTAATCTCGAGCAGCGGTAGTAGCAGTAGCTGATTAATCGGAAACAGGCGGAGTTCTCTCCGCTACTATTATGCTACAAACAGGCCGACGACTACGACGTATCCCTCCCGCAGTGCAGCTCTTCGGAGAAGATCTTCCGCTAGCTCAGAAACATACCAGCGGTAGTATAGCAGTAGTAATTCGATCGACGACCTTGTTCGGGGCGACGACCATATATAAGCACACACTCGCTCACTTCTGTGTTTCTTTTATACACTTCGAAATTGAATTCGACTGATTTATTGAAAGTGGTTTTATTGGCGTTCATTATATACATTGCCACGAGTAAAGTTGTATTCGACCGTCTGAGAGTAGTCGATGCGCCAATTGTATGCTATATGCGTAGCCCAAGAGATGGTCGTTGAACACGACACAAGCTGTATAAACAAATATAAACAATTCGTCCATTTGCAACGTTTACTCTGGCACTTAACTATAATTCATAATGGGCCTTTATCGACATAAAGCAGTAGTTTGAATCGTATGGATTAATCCGTACGTAACCCAAGTTTATATAATTCAAGAATCATTAACTCGTGCCAGATTGATGATTTCATTCAGTCGTCTAGCTTTAAGAAATTTCGGACAACTTTTTGAAATCGCCATCGCATTTTAATGATGATAGAGTCCCAATCTTTCATAAAATGTACAATTAGTCAATTTGACGCCCGCGTTGAAAAGCCGAAAAAATTCAAACGAACTAATCTAATTGATTTGGCCGGGTTATATGCGAAAGACGGCTCGCCGCCACCTCTTTTCACACCTGAAAGATAAAGGGATGAACCAGCTTTGAAAGACAGATAAAGGGATGAACCAGCTTTGAAAATTCAATCGAGAGCAAAGGAATATATTATATATAGCGGGAGGTTTTTGACAGGCGTTTATATTGAATATATTCGCGCGGATTGACGTGTCGGGTTGTACATAGCGCAAGAGTAGAAATTCGATGTCGCCATCGTCGTCGGGGCGGCGCACAGAGCTGCATCACAGCGGTATCGTACAATTATTATCACAGTGCGTAATGGCTGGCCTAATGAGAAGCGATGCGCCGTCAGACTATATAGTAACGCGTAATACGCCTCATGGTCCAGATACAGCAGCAGCCCCCGATATTATCTTTGACGCGTGCAGATATATGTATATACAAGCTCACAGTCGACGCCCCGAAAGCGGCTCTCTCTCTCTCTCTCTCTAGCTGTTATTTGAATTATTTAAAGCGAAATTCGTGCTATATGTGCGCGTCGTGGGTTTGTATGTGTGTGTATGTGTGTGTGTGTGTGTGTGGGAAATTACGGTAGGCTTAATTACTGCGTAATAGTTTGGATGGAGCCAGTACCAGAACGAGAGAAGCATCTACAGCTCTCTGTCGCTGGGCGCTGCTGCTGGTGCTGGTGCTGGTGCTACCTGCTGCAGCAGCAGAGGCAGGTATTTTGATTAACGGAAAATGAATTTAGTTGTTGAGATTGTGCGACCCTTGCTAATGGTCGCCTGTGTGCACGAGAGCCCAGCCTGTATATACGAGAAAGGGAAAGAGAGAGAGAGAGAGAGAGAGCAATTTACATGGAGAATTCCATGTGGCGTACGTACGTACATGCGCTGCCCTAAACACAGCTATATATCTGCAGCCGTAGCAGCAGCAGCGACGTTTTTAATCGTTTACCAAAATTTAATGACGCGCAGTGTACGAAGTGTATACTTGTATACACTTGGAGCTCATATTGCTTGTGCATACATTACACGACGACGAAAATGGTCACGTGAAAAATGTCGACATTCGAAACGAGACGAATGACGTATAGAGGCTACTTAAAGATATAAAATGTTGGTAATGGAAGAATCCGGCTATTAAAAATATATATGCGAGGGCATCTCTGCTTTCTGTGCGGCCAAAGGCATTTTTCCCAAGAATTTAACTCTCTCTATCTCTTCTGCGAAGCTTAGGAACGCCAGCTGCACACAGAAAAAAAATGAATGTAGAAAAGAAGTAGAGAGAGAGAGCGAGAGAGAAAGAGAAAGTTTGAGAAAGCCTTTTCCGGCAGATTTCGACGCTGCGTGGCAGGATCGCTTGCCGTGTGCTCGCTGTATATACCGAAATATATAGTATATAGATATAGACAGAACTCGGACTCGCGCTTGCCGGCCGGGCTATGGAGAGAAAGAGTAAAAGAAAAATTAGAGCCTAGCCTCGAACCACAGAGAGAGAGAGAGAGAGAGAGAGAGAGAGAACCGCATCCGCGCGCATATACATCTACGTATTTAAAGGAGTTGTCGAATTGACTCTTCGGCGGCTCTCTTTACTTTGCTCGAGCGCACCTAGAGAGAGAAAACTGTACATAGAACATATTGTACCGTGTCGCGTAGCGGTGTCAAATACAAGGCGGCCAACAGGCCCCCATGTATTTTACTTCATCTACCTCTCTCTCTCTCTCTCTCTCTCTCTCTCTTACTCTCATTATCGAATAACTTTTCGAGAGACTCGTCTCGTTCTTTCTGCCTGGACTGCCGCGGCAGCGGCGTAGCTCTTATTTTCTCCTCTTCCACGAATCCGTACCGAACGCCTATAGATTGGAATTGCTGCTCGCGAAGCTATACATAGGCACAAGAAGAGAGAAGGAAACTTTTCATTCCCCGCACAGACACACACACACACACATAAATTCTGTTCTCGCAGAGAGAGAGAGCGACCCGCGCGTATGAAGCTATTTTGTGCCTCGTCGAGTCTCGAGGCCTCAATTTTCTGTGCGCAGCCCCTCCCGAAACTCGCTTTCTCTCTCTCTCTCTCTCTCTCTTGACATTTTTTGCGGCTGATGATTTGCTTGACCATTATTGTGCAATTACGACCGTTCACCCTGTTTGTACCTTGGACAGACTCGGCAGCATTATTGATATGGACGTTCAGAGCGATCTACCGGTTTTCGGCTTTCGAAATGTTGCTGAAGTGGAAGTGCTGTCAGCTTTGGCTCGTGTCGCCGGCGGCGTTGGCGCCGGATCTGGCGATGGGCTCTCTTTGGCGTACTTCAGAGATGCATTGGTTGCGCTTGTGCCTGCGCTTACTTCCATCATAAACTCATCGATCGCGTCTTGCCGATACCCCCAGATATGGAAAAAATCATTCATTCGACCGCTTGTAAGGTGCGCACACCTGCTTCACCAGCACAGACGCGGCCTATATCAAACTTGCCGCACCTAGCTAAGGTCTGTGATAGACTCTTAACAGCGCAGCTGACTGAGCATATAGAATTGCACAATCTGCTCTCGCCCAGGCAGTCGGGCTTCAGAAAGGGCTTCAGTACCCAGACTGCTCTTATAAGAGTCACCGAGGATATACGCCGTGGCGTCGAAGATGGACTTATCACGATTATGCTGCTTTTTGATTTCAAGAGTGCATTTGATATGGTCAATCATGAAATTTTGTTATTGGCCCTGAAGAGACTAAACTTTTCACCTGCTGCTCTTTCACTGCTGCACTCATATCTGTCCGGGAGATCTCACGCTGTGCTGGATGATACTGGGGGCTCGACTGTCTTTAAACCATACACATCCGGTCTGCCGCAGGGATCAACGCCGGTTCCCATACTGTTTGCTCTGTACATCGACCCGCTTGCTCGCGCGCTTGATCACTGTGCCACCACGCACATGCTCTTTGCTGATGACCTACAAGTATATCTGCAGTGCCCTTTCTCTGAGATAAACTCTACCATTGCCAAGCTGAACGAGGAGGCCCAAAATGTCTCAAATTGGGCCCGAAACAACGGCCTGATGTTGAATGTTGCCAAAACCAAAGCAATAATGTTTGCGTCTGACCAATACCACATGCGCATCAGATGGGATTTATGCGACAAAATCACCCTCGACGGCATGGATATCCCGTTTGAAGAAAGTGTCAAGAATTTAGGACTAATGATGTACCGTTCGCTCAGCTGGAACCATCATGTTCGGTGCATCTCTTCTCGCGTGCATGGAGTGCTGCATCGTCTGCGGTCGAGTGCTGGATTCCTGCCGCCCGAAATCAAGAAAATCCTGGTCAGCGCATTCATTCTGCCGCACTTCGACTATTCATGTCTCGCCTTCATTGACATAAGAACAACAAACGACTTAAAGCTCAAGAGATTGCTCAACACATGTGTTCGATACATTTTCAGACTGAGACGAGATTCCGAGCTACTGCCTTACTATCGTAGACTCGGCTGGCCAACTCCATCTGATCGCCGTAGTTATCTATTGAACATCTTCACATACAACATGCTCTCTTCGTCGTCGCCTGAATACCTAAAGGAATTCTACAAGCTACCGGATGACCAGCTTCGCAGATCTGCACGGCTTACTGGTGGAGCGCCGGTGTTGGAGGTCCCCTTCGCTGACACTACTACCTACAAAATGGGATTTGCTGTGCAGTCCGCTAACACGTGGAATGCACTTCCACCACGATTGCGCTCTGCTGGCTCACTGCCTACGTTCAAGGTATTGCTGCGCGCCCATATGAAGAGTCTGCCCAGTGTCAGCTGAACATACTAATTAGTATTTTAATGTCTTGTTACCTATGTTCTCTCTTTGCATTTATTGTCACTAGTCTTAAGCTTAGCCCTAAGTATTGTTTTGGTTTTATTTTAGCATTATCTTGGCTCTATTTTAGTCTTATATTGGATTATTTTTTATATTATTGCAAATTGTTTTGGAAGCGATATGTGTAACTTGCTCTGGAATTGTAAAATTTTATGTATATCTCAAATTGTAATTGTTCCTGCCAATTGCCATTCGGTTGTCATGACCTTGGCATAAATAAAATGTGTTCAATCAATCTCTCTCTCTCTCTCTCACTGGTCGTCCCGGGCGGCTTTGGCTTTGCGTTTTATTTACTTGTTCGACCTACTGGCCGAGTCGATCCTTTTCAACGCGCGCCTCTAATTGCCAAATGAATCATAAAACGCCGGGGGTGGTGGCGCATCCGCAGCACGCCACGCGGTGCACAAAAAGACTTTAGATATGTAAATGCAAATATCGGAGGTGCGGAGGCAGTATCAATGCATCACGAGCTAGCACTATTATATGAAAGTTGTGTGCGCGCGCGCGATATATAGTTTAAAATATATAATTCCCGAACTCGTGAAAGCGCGAGCCACGCGCAATTCGGATTGATATTCAAAACAGTCATTAATTTCCTTTTTAGGAGCTGCTGCTGAGCACAATTGATTGCGGCCTCGCTAAAGCATTTCTTCGATCTATACCGCTTCGTTATAAGCGAACCGAAGAGAGAGAGAGAGAACTCGAGTAAAATTGAAAATGTGCACATTTAGCGTTTATAGTCGCCAGCGACATTATTATTATTTTGAAGAAATTACTCGTACCGGAGGCCAGAAATTAAATAGGAAACGCAAATACGTATATACACGTATAGGTGGCGAAAATGATTATCGTGCGTACGTGTGTGCGATGAAAATCATAATAATACACGCTACGGGAAAGCCAGTGCAGCTCTGTGTGAAACGAATTAAGGGGTGGGTGGGCTGAGGCCTAGGTTTGCGTTGCGCGATCGAGGTAGAGAGGATAGAGAGAAAGAGAGAGAGAGAGAGAGAGAGAGAGAGAGGAGAGCAGTAGACAATCGGCGCCGTGCCTGAATTATCGATCGAGCGGCCAAAGATAATTATTATCGCTCGCTTCAGTTTGCAAATATCGACTGTATGTATGCGCATAAACTGCAAACAGCCAGCACCTGTGCTTACACAACGAAAGGAAGCGCAACATTGGAATTGATGCTTACAATGATAAAATTCAAACGCCAGAAATGATTCGATAGATTTATGCTAATTCAAGTTACATATGGTGATTTAAAAAATTATTAAGTGCAACTTTTATAACATTCGAATTTGAATTCGACCGTTTCAGGGTATTCGATGCGCCATCTATTCGTACCAATTATATGCTATATGCGTAGTCCAAGAGATTGTCGTTGTGCACGACACAAGCTGTATAAACAAATATAAACAATTCGTCCATTTGCAATGTTCACTCCGGCCCTTAACTATAAATCGTTACGGGCCCTTTATCGCCGATAAAGCAGGACGCCTCGAATTTGAATCGCATCGATGCTTCACGAAGAACATTGAATATATCAAACGACTTGCTTCTAAATGAACAAAATGCCATTTTTCAAATCTATCGAATAGTATTCAAATTTTTATTTGAAGTTAGCAAATCGTATCGATATATTTTTCGAAAGATATATGGGCTAAGCAATAGTTAGGGTGATGACCAAAAATTTTTAACTCTTCTAACTACACCAAGTTGTAGTTTATATTGACAAGAAATTATCCACCAAGTAACAGACCCCATGGTTTTGTAGTTTGGTGTGTGTCAGGCTTCAAAGACAAGTCTTGAAAAATGATTTTTTTCTGTGTACCTTCACATTAGGTCTGAAAAAATAACAAAACATAAGTTTTTGATGGAAAATTTCATGAGAAATTCATTAAAACTATTGTTGAGAGTGTGCGATGCATACTACCTTGCGTATTGCCACATATAAGGTAAATATTAAAATTTAAACATGTTCGTCTCCTTGGATTTGGCTCATAATAGAATAGATCTATTCTATTCTATTCTCTATTATAAATTAAACGCGCAAAAAATCGAGAGATCGAGCTATGAGAGGGCGCTTGCTACTGGGGTAGAATACGCCCGGCACTGCGTTACACATATTTTGCATCTCTCTCAGTTACGTGTTCTGCTCACAACTGTCATTCGCTGTGCTGCTAAATAGAAAGATTGTATTTGTGTTATAATACTTAAAAGAACTATAGTTGAATAATTAAAAAGTTGTATAGTCATTATTTTATATGTTAAATTTGTGCCATGGAAAGTTGTCAACATTACTTGCATGGGGTTATGTTGACGTGCAAATAAATAGTCATTAGATAAGTTCATTAAAAATCTAATTATTGCTGTATTAAAATATATCAAACAAGGCAAGTGATACTTTGTGTGAATGATTTCAGGTTTTTTCTATTACAGCCAAGGCATTCGACTTCCAGCAGCAGATGTCAAGTAGCAGTATCCAGGTACAAATGTGATGCAAAAATTCATTACAACACAAAATAGCTATGTGAGTATTTTTAAGATTCATAATATAAAAAGATTTGTGTTAGATTAGATTAATAAATTGCTGGGATGTATGAAAAGAAAATGATATTTAGCGCATTAACTTAAATGATCATTTATCGGTATACGCCTTAGCTCAATTGGTAATTATTTGATTGTCAATATATGGAGCATTATAGTTTATTATATTGTAAATTAAGTTATGTTTCAGGCATTGCTTATCCATTTGCTGAAGTTTGGGTCATATACAGCAAGCCACATGTGATTTGGTCATCTGACATATGGAATAATCATTTTATTGGACTGCTTCCACAATAATTGCTATAACTTGGCCAAAAGAAGTCTGCCGACTATGCCACTTGCTGGAGAGTTTCTTATTATCATAAGAAAGAACCTCTGACAATATGAGCCTAATCCAAGGAGACGAACATGCTTAAATTTTAATATTTACCTTATATTTGGTATACACAAGTAGTATGCATCGCACACTCTCAACATAGTTTTAATGAATTTCTCATGAAATTTCATCAAAAACTTATGTTTTGTTATTTTTTCAGACCCAATGTGAAGGTACACAGATAAAAATCATTTTTCAAGACTTGTCTTTGAAGCCTGACACACACCAAACTACAAGACCATGGGGTCTGTTACTTGGTGGATCATTTCTTGTCTGTGGTGTAGTTAGAGGAGTAAAAATTTTTGGTCATCACCCTAACTATGGCTTAGCCCATATATTTTTTGAAAAAAGCGGAAAAGAAAAAAATTGATTTTACTGCATTGTAATAGAAATAAAAAAATATTTAATGAACTATATTCCAGTATATTCCATGATCTTCTGTATTCATTCAATGATTATAAGGAATATAAGAGAATTACGAGAAAGTTAAAAGAAAACGATATTGTATTTTCACATGGCCCTGGATGTGACTTGGAATGAGCCTATTAATATTTATCTCTACAAAATTTTTCAAATGGTCTGTTTTGATAAAATTTTGGGCTCTTGCTACAGCTTGAAATCGACAATTTCTGTACGTACGGTACATCGCGCAATATGATTTTACGACTTGAAACGTGCGTAATCGACGCATTACTAATAGTTGCTAGTTTTAGTTGCAATAATCCTGACGATGCAGCTCTTGAATTTCACTATTTTTTTTTTTTTTTTTCATACGATTTGACAATGCGAAGAGCTAAAATTAAATGCACGCTTCTCTAAAGGAAACCATGAAAAGTCGTCAGATATCAGAAAATTATTTCTCCGCCGAGTCACAGATCAACGAACTTGAAAAGATTCGAGCTGATATTTCAATGGTTCGCTTATTTCTTTAAAAGTAATTCCAGCGACTCGCAAATATATCGAAACAATAATGGTTTTCGAACCTATACATACGTACACATACATTCTCAGATTGAAATTAACGATTGACACGCGATTGGTTCGTTCTACATAGCAAGTCGATCGTCGCTAATCATTGCCCTTTTGTAACACAATGCTCATTTCCGCGCGATCTCCACGAGTCGAGGCTGTGCGGAGTCGAGCGACCGATTAGTACCGAGGAAATTGATGAAACAATACGTTAGTCCCTTTTCCTTTGGTCCGTGATCAGCAGCAGAGCACAGTCGTCGGTTCGAAGCACACAGCAGCAGCTATACACAGAGGTCTCAAACTCAGAGTCCGATATATAGCAGGTCGCAGCAACAGCAGCCATTCATTGCTTGCTCCGTCTTTTAATTCTCTTCATCTCGAGCTCGTTGCGGGATTATTGCAAATCCCGTTTCTCTCGGTGTGCGGCTTTGCTGCCGCTGCAGGCGAGGCTCTCTCTTATTTGGTTGAATGAGCAGCAGCTCGCATCAGCAGTAGTAGTAGTAGTAGTAGACTACACTTCGGCGAATGATTTTTTACCCTCGATCGGTCGATTTTCCGTATTATATAGCTCCTGTGCGAGGGTCGAGCGAGGGAGTTTTTGGTCGAACTATGAATTTTTCTGCACCGAACATTCGTGTATACGCATGAGGAATAATGCTCGAGCGTGTATATTACTACTGTATACGTCCGACCAAAGCGAAAATCCTCCACTCGGGTTCTCCCTCTCTCTCTATCTCGTATTTTGCGCGTATATAAGTACGATGATGTGCTGCGGGCTTTGTAAATAGGCTCATCCGTAATAAGCCCAAGTGTCTGCGCGCAGTAATTTTGAAATGCATTGCACGCTGCATGATCCACGCGCAGGAACTTTCGAGTAGTGGTAGTAGTTGAAGTACAAAAAATATTTCCCACGTATACGCGCCCGCGTCGATCAGGCTGATTAAAAAGTTAAGTCGCTCGTACGTAATATCCTCTGCTTTTTTTCGCCGAATTTTACGATTCGGATGCGGATTTCGAAAATCCAGAGTACTCTCCGGTATCGTGGAGTATAGTCACCGCTATATAGCTGCAGGGCCTCGAGTGCGCCTTGTGCAACGCGTGGCAATATAAAACATAGGTATTTCATCAAGGCCACGCGGGGTAAGCATCTCAACCATTTCCCCGTCCCCGAAATCCCTTTCAAGCTTTCAGCGGCGCGACGCATATAATATATATATATATTATATATAGTATATACAAGGTATATACGAGCATAGCGATAACTGTACGTGTAATACGCGATGCGATGTACGTATATATATAACACGCGGGCGCATCGAGCCCAGCTCTCTTGACTTCTCTTTCTCTTTGTGTTTGTGACAGAATGTGTGCTCGTAGGAGGAGAGACAGAGAGAGAGTATGCAATTGGGAAATGTGTGGTAGAAATTTTTGAGCCAAGATGGCGGAAGGAGATCGGGCAATAACACGGGGCTCTTATGGGGCCGAGCCTTAAAAAAATGTTTAAAAATGTATGAGAATTATTTTCAGGTATCAGATGCGATTAAAATATTCTTTATATATGGACATAGTTTGAAAAAAAGTTTTATGCAAAACAGTCTGTCCGATCACTTGTAATAATAAAATTTATTTTACATGTGACATTTGCGTTACGCATCGGCTGCTAGCCCATGACTCGCTAACCTCTTTCTCCGAGATGTCAAAAAGTCGTTACAGTAGTTAGCTAGCGTTTGAATCTGCGATGAATATTTAGAAATTAATTAGTAAAAATGTCTAAATCATTTGAACGTTGTTGTGTCTCAGGGTGTGATAGTGTATCTAAACAAGGAAAAAAACTTACATTTCACACATTTCCAAAAGAAAATGCAGTGAAAATTATGAAAAAAAATCACTTTGGTGAACTTCAAGAGTATGATAAATTTCAGCTTTGGAAAAAAGCCTTAAAAATACAGAACCCACATAAAAGAATGAAAGTTTGCTCAAGACATTTTAAGGATGAAGACTATCATTTACCTGATTATAGTGAACATACTATGCACAGAATCTTGTTAAAAACATCCATACCTTCATTGAATTTACCTGTGAGTGCAGATGAAATAGAAAAAGAAAATGAAAATGAGGCTCGTCATGTTCGACTTCTCAACAGGTCTTCAAGAGGTACAAACCAAGAATTAATAGAAGATTCCAGTGGTAAGAATACATCTATCAACTCCTTAGAAGAACCTGCAGTGTCTTTTGACGAATCTTCAGTGCTTAGTGGTATGTCAGATCAAATAGGAAATGTTAATGTGTCTGACAGCAATAAAGAATTTGTTAAATTCAATATAAAGACTATATCAAACACTTCAGACACTTCAGATTCCTTCAGTTTCAGCGGTATCATAAGTAAGTTCAACTGTGACAAGAATTCAGAGACTGATATAAAAAATGTACCTTTACCAGAGAGTGCTTTATTTAATTTTTCAAGTACATTAACAAGTGATGAAGTTTTGTGCACTGCAACTGGAATTCCAAGTTTCAAAGTATTAGATACTGAGCAGCGATTCGTGTAGTGTATAAACGTTCTTTTGATATAAATTAAAAACTCGTGATAGAGTTTATTAACTTATATGAAAATGAAACATAACATTTCTACAGGTTGTTAGCTTTAATTTTTCAATGCCCTGCAACACCAGAAGTTCCAAAAAGAATTTTTTGGGGAATGATCAGAGCTTTATATAGGTGTTATCAGTAGCAATTCCTTGGCCATCAAGACAAGAAGTTCTTAGGAATTTGCCCACATGTTTTGAAGGATTCGAAGAAACAAGAATAGTATTAGATTGTACAGAGGTATTTATCCAGCAGCCCAAAAAATTGTGCTGTCAAATGAGAACATATTCTCATTATAAGGAAGTACTACTATTAAGTTCATGGTAGGAGTTTCTCCAGCTGGACTAATTACTTTTGTGAGTGAAGCCTATGGGGGAAAGAGCCAGCGATACAGCTTTTTTTCTCAAAGCAAGCTAATCAACATGCTGGAGCCTAATGATGGGATAATGGTTGACAGAGGTTTTCTCATTGATGTGTACTAAGAACCAATGGAAATGTATACGACACCTTTCCGTCAAAACAAGAGACAGTTTCCTGAAGCTTTATCACTTACAACTTCCAAAATAGCCTCAGCTAGAGTCATGTGGAACGTGTCACCCAGCGTCTGAAGGTTTGGTCCATGATAAGTGTGAAAAATGCCAGTAAGTTTACTTGGCATAGCTGATGAAATTTTCACTGTACTTATTTGCAACTGTGAACCTTACTAGTCCCATTTTAAGTGACGACAAATTCAAAAAATATAAGTACTTTAGATGAATACTTTTCTATATTTAGGCAATTATGTGATAAAATATAGTGCAATTAATATAATAAGCATGTGAAGTATTCATAAAATTTATACAGTATAAAAATTTTAATATTTATAAATAAAGCACAATTTATTTTACAATGAATTCATTCTCTTTATTTAATCATTAAACTTACAATTAATAATATTGAACTTACAAAAAAAAATGATATTTTTTATCAATTATTATGAATTTTGCCTTAAACACCAATAATGAAGAAATTTTTGATAATAAGTTTTTTTTAAAGTTAGCAGAAATTTTTTAAGAAACTCATCATCTCTTTCAACAACTATTACAAATACATCATCATCATGAGAAGAATAAACTACAAAGTGAGTGTATTTAACATTGAGCACAGCCATACCCAATTGTATTTGACCATAATATTGGTGTTTTTCCTTTAGTACAATTTTACCATTACTATTGGCTAAAAATTTACCAACGCAATGATTGATAGTTTCAGAAATCCCAACTACTCTTCCAATATCCGGACACTTTATTTCTAATAAAGTGTCTGGTTTATTGTTAAAAAGTAAATATTCCATCTGGGGAGTAAGCCAGCCAAGGATTCAATATTGATACAATTAATCCAGTATTTATGACTGTGTTACTTGTAAATTTTTTGTAAACTTCCTGTGCCTTGCTCTCCATCTCTTTGCCATATTCAGTGTATGTATTCTTAAAGTTTTTTGGATAAAAAGTGTCTTGGAACTTCTTTTCCCAGTTAGGTTTACTATTATCTGCATATGTATATACACTGTAACAGATGCTTCCAGTAATGCGATGTTTTCTTTGGTCCAACCATTGTTTGTAGTGAGCTTTGGTATTTTGACAAACTTGAATTGCATCACATTGCAATTCTGTTAATCTTTTCAAACAACATTCATTTGTATTATCAAAATTTATTTCCTTCAAATCTATCATCATCTGATGATCTTGATTTTGAAAAATTATTTTTATAATTTCTAATTCTTCAGGTGTGACTGAAAATCCATCTGTTAATATAAAAGCTTCATGTCTTTTAGATCTAAAACCAAAATTTAAAAAATATATAATGTTGGATTTTTTCTTTTAGGTTAGAATAATAACAGAATCGTTTCTCTGTGAATAACGAAGATTAATTTATTATTATTTACAATATTTACAATTGTGTACATTATTCAGATTATTACTCCTACCTGTGAATAACGAAGAAACAACATTCAAAGTTATTATTCACTAGGTTGTTCAAATCTTTTACAAACTTTTATTTCACTGTATTCTAGTCGTCTGCTCTTATCATGCTAATTAGCATGTCTACATTTAATGGTGTGCCGTATATTAAGCGATCTAATTTATCGACCTGATTACGCGCACACTTCAAATAAACTAAGGATATTCCTTACATCTCCCCCCCTTAAGTGAAAATTCTGTCTACAAGAATTTTTTTGTGAATTATAATCCTTTACAAAAATGTATATAAATTAGTACTTAAGTATCCGGTATGGTTTCCGCTAATCGGGTATTGGAACAAGTTTTGAAACATGAAATATATTTGACTCCAGTTTTTTGTAACCTATGTCAATTTCGTACATTGAGTTTGAGATCTTCTTCAGGATTTTGTATGGACCGATTCTTATTTCATCTAATTTCTTTCGGTTCATTTTGTTGCCATTTTCGATGTACACGGAATCTCCGACCTTAAATTCGAATTCTTTTCTATTTTTATCGTATAATTTCTTGTTATACTCATGATATTTTATACTATTTTTAAATGCCAGCATTCTATCATTTTCTAGTTGGTTATAGTTTTTAATTACTTTCAGTTCATTTGGTAATATTGATGTATCCTCTCCTTCTAATAAATATTTGGGACTAAATTTTGTCACTGTATGCTCAGTTTCATTATATTGATCAATGCAGTTATGAGCTACAGTTGTCCATGCGTGGTTATTTTTTTCTTCATTTATTGCACATCTTATTTTATTAATTAATGTTTGGTTGAGTCTTTCGTTTAGACCATTCGAAAATGGTGCATTAACTCCTGTAAAGATCATTGTGATTCCTTTTTTTATTAAGAAGTTTTTGAATTCTTTGGAGTTTATACCCGGATATTGGTCTGTCAAAACCATGTGAATATTGTGATCTTTCAGTACCTTCTCTGTTAGTTTAACGAAATCATTTGCATTTTGCGTTTTTGATGTTAGTATGTAAGCATATCTTGAGAAGTGGTCCACTAGGAGGTGTAAATATTTTTTCGTGGATCTTGAGCCACCAAATCCACCTATTGTATCTATGGAAACAATTTCAAATGGTTTTGACGCTGGGCCAAGATATGACAATAAGCCGATTTTATCTTGCCCTCTTGACTTATTTTTTATACATATTTCGCAGTGTCTACAAGCTTTTTTTATGTTTTCTTGTATATTTTTAGCTGTATAATACGTTAGTATTTTGTTATTCATTTGATTAATTCCAATGTGACCGAATCTTCTATGAGTATCTTTTATTAATTTCTTACTAAATTCTTCTGATAAAAGAATTTTTTCTTTATCTCTTGCTTTTTTATAGTACACATTATTTTTTTTGTTTAGTCTCACTCCATTTTTATCGATTTTTATATCTGTATTCTTTTTTGATCTTCTATAATATCTTGTAATTTTATTAGATTTACTACTTTTAATTTGTCTTCTTCTTCTTCAGCATCTAGCACCGGGTTCCGGCTTAAGCAATCTGCTTCTAAATTATCCTTGCCCGGGCGATATATTATCTCGAAGTCGTATTGTGACAAGTAATAAGTGAGATCCCCTAATTCTTCGTCAGTTCTAGCTTTTATGTTCATTTTTTCCAACGGTTTGTGATCTGAAAATACCGTGAAGTGTTTACCAATGAGCCAATGTTGCCAATACTTTACCGCTTCCTTAATTGCTATACATTCCAAGTATATTGCTTTTTTTCTTTTCTGTGATTCGTTTAATTTTCTGGAAAAATAAGCTACTGGTTTTTCTGTTTTAATATCTTCATTTAATTGTGGTTGTTTTAAGACAGCTCCTATGCCTTGCAAGCTTGCATCTGTATATATATAAATTGGTAAGTTTGGGTCAAAGATAGCTAAAACTGGTTGTGTACAAAGAAAATTTTTCATGTTTTCAAAAACATTTTGGCATTTTTCTGACCAAATGAATTCCTGGCCTTTTCTCAACAAATTATGCAGTGGCTCTAAGGTTATTGAACTTTTCGGTATATAGTCGTGGTAGAAATTAATTTTACCTAAAAATTGTCGCACATTTTTTCTGGTTTTTGGCACAGGAAAGTTTCTTATTGATATTAAATTATCTTTCATTGGTGAAATTGAGTTGTGTTTTATAATGTGGCCTAAATATTGTACTGAGTCCAGTGCAAATGTGCATTTTGACAGTTTTAGACGGAATCCTTCCTTCATGATTGCTTCCAATAACTGTGTCAAATGATGTAAGTGTTCTTCAAAGGATTTCGAAAATATTAATATGTCGTCTATGTAGTTAACTGTGAAATTTGATAATTTGTGTTTTCTAATGATATTACTCAGGATTCTTTGGAAAATCGCAGGCGATGTTTTTAATCCGAATGGAAGGCAAGTCCATTGAAAGTGACCTTCTTGCGTTACAAATCCTGTTTTTCTTCTATCTTCAATTCGCAAAGGGATTGACCAAAAAGCTGAGTTAATATCAAGTTTTGAAAAAAATTTGCAATCTCTTGTTTTTGTTACTAGGTCTTCTATAAGTGGAAACGGTTGCGACTGAGGTACTATTATTTTGTTTAAATCTCTAAAATCTATACATAATCTTGATCTCTTATTGTCATCTTTTTTAAAGGCTAATGTTACAGGTGCAGCGAAGGGACTATATGATTCTTCAATTAAATTTCTTTCTAGCAGATGGGATATTTGTTCTTCGATTTCTTTTTTGTCTTCAATTGTACACCTGTACGGCCTTTTACTACAATATTTATCAATGATGAGATCTATCCTCGCCTCATAGTCTTTTACTGTACCTATATCGTATTTGTCTTTTGCAAAAATATTTTATATCTATTTATTAAACTTGTTATAGCTTTTTCTTCTTCATGACTTAAATTACTTATTGAAACATTGAAATTATTTATTTCTATCTGTTCATTGAAATTAATTTGATACTCATTCATTATTTTTTTTTAGATTCGGAACTTTTTGTTCTATCTCTAATTTTTCATTTTGAATCAATTTAAATTCTTTCACACAATCTAATCCTATAAGGAAATTATATTTAAAATTGTCATTATCAATAATGAACACGTTCATGTACTTTTCTATTTCATTATTTTAATTTTTAATTTAACCATGCCATTTGTTTCATAAACACCATTGATTGTTCTTATTTTAAATTTTGATTTGTTGACAGCTTTTTTTTAATTTTAATTAATTTAGCATTTATCAATGATATATTGGAGCCGGGATCATATATCGCATGTATTTCCAATATATCATTCAATTTAATTTGGGTTTCAATCAATGGCGGCACATCTAGTTTTTTGGATCATCAGTACTTAAATCTACATCTAAAATTAGGTTATTTACTTGTCTCGATTTCGAGTTTTTCTTGTCTGGGTCCTTAAACCAACATTCTGCTTCAGGATGAAATCTGGTTCCTTTGTTATTATCCTTGCATATTTTGCAAGGTGTTTTTTCGGTTTTTATTTTGACGTCCGGTTTAAATGTTTTTTTCTCAAAGCTTTTGTTTTTGATTAAATATTCCAATTTATTTACTTCATTATGTAAATCTTCAGGTTTTACTAGGCCTTCTCTATCAATTTTCTAGTACAAAGTTTGGTAAGCCCATAGCGATAAGGTCTACAAGTGTGTCCTTATCCATAGTCTTCCTCACTTGTAATAAAAGTTTTTCTTTTTTTAGAGAATATTCTATTAATGAGCCTGTTTGATATTTAAATGCTAATGCATATTTAATTGGAGACCAACCCTTACTTGCAAATGTACTACAAAAGTTGTCTCTCCATTCCTTCCATGTTGCTTTAATTGTAAGTTTAAAAAGCGTACAACTATACCAATCTGTAGCACTTTTGTCCATAAATGACTTTAAAATTTCAATTTTTTTCTCATCTTTTTTCAATTCAAAGCGATCACATTCTTTTTCGAAATCTCCAATCCATTGATCCGCGTTTGAATTCTTACCATTCTTGTCACGGGGGTCGTAAGTAAGGTTCCGTCCGTCGTCGCTAACTTAAGGTTAACGGGATGAGAGGAGGAGAGGCGAAATAATTACACGGACAAGTAGCTCATCAACTTCTTATATTGGTAGTTAACGTTACAGTGTCCCTGTGTGTACTGACTGCGCAGCGCTCGACTTCCTACCTTCGCGAGCTCGTCACCTGAACTCGCCGCCGCCAAAAAGTGCCAATTCGGCAAACGGCACGCGAATACCGTGACACGTCCGTGGCCGCGACGGTGTCGCCCTCGACGCCGGTGTTATCATTACAATCATTCTTATAAATTTTATTATTATATCATTATTACATAATTATTCAATCAATGCATGGCCAATGAGTACAAAATTCAAATATAATAATCAAATACAAAATTTATAAAATTTCAAATACAAATAAAAAATTTCTTTTTTTTTTTTCTTTTTTTTTTTTCATTTTTACTATAATTTTATAATAATTTTTTTTTATTATTAAATAAATAAATAGGTAGGATAAGGGTTATAATATTTTTGTTTTTTGTTTTTTTGCACATAATATTAAATTATTAGTTTTCTATTTTATTATATTTTCTACTATATCCCTGCCTCGCGTCCGTAGGCCGCGAAAAAATAAATTCATTAATCATCACTAAATTTATAACTAAAAATAATTTTTTTTTTTTTTTTTTTTTTTTTCATCACCTTATAACATAAATAATTATAATTATCCATCAATATAATTAATAATATGGCCTTAAGTATGTATAATTTATTTATACTGATGTCTCTTGTTCTATAGCATCTACTATGTTGGAAATTGACGCTAGTCTGAGGTCATTTGCTCCTATGCTCCTTGCTCGCATTAGTCTCTTGCTTGGTAATCTGATAGTGTGAGGTTTCGCTGTACACATTATTTTCGCTGCATACCATTATAATACAGATAACTATTATGGCGAGACTACTACCACCCATATACATTGCAGATTTCTCGATTATTTCGATTTTCTATCGATGGTTTTATAATTACTGATTTTTGTAGCTTCATTGATAATATCTTGTAAATCTTGACCTACTTGTAGGGGGTCCGAAGCGTAATGTCCTTTCGCATATGCTTGCGTTGCATTTTTGCTTAGTAGAGCATCAACATAATTAAACTCATTGGTTTTTTCAAGCGTGCTAGTTATGTTTACTTCCTGCCCAAATACCACCCTTGGGGGTTGCTCGTCTGTAATCGTTTGTGACGCCATGAGTACAGCATCGCTCGTTCTTGCCGTACATCCGCTCGGAAGATGTAATATCCCTGTACCCTGTATTTCAAGTGATTTATCATTCCATGCTCTGCATTTTGTGGTGACAATCTCATTCTTGATTGCTGAGAAAATCCATGTATTTGGTGATCTAAGCCTTGTCCAGTATGTTTCGACTAATTTAATTACTTTTATGTGACAGTCTTCGGTCTTAGTTGGTTTATTGACAACGATTTTTATTTCACACGGCGCGTGCTCATCGATTGCTCGCGTTGGTGGCGATTTACTACAGATATGTAATTTTCTCGTATTTTTACATTCCTCGAGCTCCTCTTTACTAAATGCAATATAGTTTTGCAGTGAAGCCGATATCGCGAAATAACGCCGGCTTGGCCATAAGTAGCCGTAAGTGCCTGGTGCTCCAGGTATATGTTGTTCCGTTGGAAGAGGTGAAGCTTTATATAATGTATATTCTATATAATTTAGCAGCGGAATTTCAAGTTTGTATGTTAACGCGATCTCGTTGAATACTATTGTTAGTTTTGAGATTTTCCCAATATTAATAATGGGGTTATCTTCTCCTAAGGGTGGAAATAATACATTTTTAATTGAAGATGTTACTACCTCTTTTGTATTCCTGATCTGCTCCGCTGTAATAAATAGTGGGTGTATGACTCCTTGTGATGCGAAGAGGATTGCATCTATGAGAGTCCTAGCATTTAACTGGTGTTCTATAACTGCCATTTCAAGACCTTCAATCGCAGTATCCATCATGGTTTTACTTTCAAATTTCTTTGTTTCTAGTAAGACTTTATCAAGTAAGTCATCTAACTCATCATATTTTTTATGTAAGCTCCCGAATTCATTACGTATTATTTCAGTTTGATTTGCTAACAATGCTGCTAGCTTACGATTATCCTCCGATGATATCTCTATTAATTTTTTCAATTTCTGATTCTTCGTCTAGAGTACCAAATAATGTGTGACTTAATTTCCCTACGGCCGAAAACCAGGCTCTCTTATTCCTTATTTTATTGCTATTTTCACTGCTGCTAAGCATATGGAGGACTCGTTGGGTGTCCTTTTCTGATTCTTCGACAAGTGTTGCAAGTTTGCGCAGGGCTTTTTTATTTTCGCACTGTTGCTTACAAAGTTCTTGCAGTGCGAACGCCGCGTTTTGCAATTTTGTTTGTGTCTCGAAAAATCCTATAAGGTCTATGCGCTGTACGAGTTTCCAAGTGGTAGTCGATGTTGATAATTGATTTATTTTCTCAATGATCACTCCAGGGTTTCCACTTATTGGTGTCCAATTCCCAGGCGTTTCAAAATTTCCTATTGGCAGCCAGTTGTCAGAGGCGAAAGTGTCCTAATATAATATGTAGTCTGGCCCCGCGTCCGTAGGCCGCGAAAAAAAAATCTGCTTGTTATTACTATTATTCAAATCATATCACTTTTTTGTTATAACTAATCTTCTTTAAAATTTCTGTGATGGCAATCAGCTATAATTTTTTTTTTTTTTTTTTTTTATTTAACTGCTCGCTTTAATTTATCAAGGTGCACTATGCGTTGTTTTTCGCCCTGTGCCAAGATCGCTGTGTGCTTATCGTAATCTATCGCTAAAATTTCGTAAGGTCCCCTGTATTCGTCATCTAATTTCCCATGTTTAGGTTCTTTAATCAAGTACACGAGCTCTCCTTCACGAAAATGTACTACATTTAGTTTGTTATCGTAATAACCCTTCCATCTAAACTTTGATTGGCTTAAATTCATTGCAGCCAACGTTTGGAGGCGTTCCAGTTTTTGCAATAAATCTTGCACATACTCGTCGTAGTAGGTGTTTGATCAGTCGGTTGAAAACTTGAGGGCATAATGGTTCTTCGGCCAAAGACTAATTCATTTGGAGCATAGTCCGTGCCATCATGGTCGAGTTATATGCGTGTTGGGCTAGTGGTAATAATTCGTCCCATTCCGTTGTTTTATTTAAAAAGCTTCAAGTACTCCTTTAGCGTATGATGCATGCGCTCAATTCCGCCGTTGCTTTGCGGACGAAAGCTACTGGTTGAGTATTTTTTTATTTTGAAAATGTCTGCCAATTCGTTAAGCAATTTATTGATGAAGTGAGTACCTTGATCAGTGAGTATGGATTTGGGCGGACCAAAATATGCTATGAATTTCGATACTAGTCCTTCAGCGACTTCTCTAGCTGTTGCGAACGCTGTGGGTATGAGGACGCAGTATTTGCTTAAGTTATCTTGAATTGTTAATATATACTTATTGCCGGCCGTCGTCTCTTTTAGCGGTCCTACAAAGTCAAGCGATATTTTATCAAAAGCGTACGACGCTGTGTCTGTAATGATCATGGGTAGCCGCGTTTTAACGCGCACTAATTTTTTCTCTTGACAGGCCTCGCAGCGCCGGACAAATTGTCTTACGTCAGCTTGCATATTCCTCCAGTAATATTCTGCCGCTAGTCTATCATATGTTTTATTTATGCCTTTGTGTCCACCTGTAGCTGACTCGTGGAATTCTTTGATAAGCTCATACCTGTCCTCCACAGGTGGGACAGGTGTGCTATTTTCAAAAAATATAATATTTATTGATGTATTTTTAAATTGATTATTAATTACTTCAATTATTGTGCTCCACTCTTGCTTAGAGGCTATAATTAAATCTTTTATAATACCTACTATTTTAATTATTTTCCAACAATTTATTCTTTAAATTTCTTATGCATTTCGTGATATCGTAAATGCGCAATTTACTATCTATATTATTTTTGATGACGACTCCGAAGAGTTTATACTCTTTCATATTACTAACGATGACATCTGATACTTCCCGTTGAGCACTGCTTAAGCGCTCTTCATGTATATATTGTCTCTCGAGTAAGGCGTTTAATACTTCAGACTTCAAATAAAGATCTGCTGTGAGTACATATATAAGATTTTCGTAATGTGCAAAGGGATGTTCATTTGTTTTCTCAACCCCTGTAAAAACTTGTACTTCATTTTCTCGCCACGGTGGCGGATCGCTTTCCGGTCGGGCTTCAGCGGTCAAGTATCTGGCCAGAGCATTTTTTCTTTTTCTCAGCAGATATGGTGAGCGACCTTTGCTAGTTTGAGCAAGGCCAAGATCGCATTGATTTGATTCATGTTCACTTATTACGTTAAGATTGTGCTGGCTACTTACGCCAGCGTTTGTCCGCTGTGGCTCAATGAATTCCGATGCGGTGACGGATGACTCATGTATATCGGGTATCTTAGCGACACTTGGAGGCTCGCAAACGATCGTGCTGGCTTCTTGCTCTCGCGCTTTCATGTGATTACTGTACTCGATCGATTGTTCTAAAAGGGTGAGAATTTTATTGCGTTCGTTATGTGGTAATTTATATGTTGTGCGTTTAGTTTTCTGTAGGTCGACATTTGTAAGGATGCTAGCATGTTTGATGTAATCCTTATAGTCCATTTTATACTCATCGTGCGTGTTATCTACTTGAGTGAGCCACCGTATTGGATTTTTTTTGCTATTTTTGCTAATATCTGCAAGTGATTGGCATAGGTAAAATCCTTCATCAGAATTTCGTACTGCTAAAAATTCACCTTTTTGATATGACTTTGGTATAACTAGCTGTTCGTGCTGCTCGTCTACCAGTTCAATTTCGTCACTTTGTATAAGCGGTGTAAACTTACCGTTCTCCAGTTTCAAGTGTATATAGTCATCGTTTAATGCAGCTTTGCAATGATAGAATATAAAGCCTGTTTTATTCTTTACATGAATGCATATATTGACCACAAAGTGCTTGCCAAATATACACATAATCATACAATTTTTTCATCGTAGCATCCAAAACGCCGCATTTTATTGCATTTGTATACGTCGGGCTGTTATCAAGCGTATGTTTCAGTTCTGTAATATCGAAGTCGCGTCCCCATGCTGATGCAAGCGCATTCAGCAGTGATTCTTCATTGTCTATAGTATGGTTTGAAGGTCCATCTGATAATATTGCCGATTTATCTGCGCAGTAGCTATACTTTTTGTGTGTTTTCTCATCTGGTAATTCTTCATATTGCGTTCCGCTATCACTGCTGAATATAATTGGATGGTATTCTCTGTTTTGTGCTAGACTAGGTTCATTCTGCAGTGAGCTTTTTCTTTTATGTACGCTGACGGATGTCTTACTACCTTCTTCATGTAATGCAGCATTAGCTGCTGACTGGCAATTGGTGTGAGGCTTATCTCTTTGCGGTGGTTCATCGCTCTCGCTGTCCGCATCGTATAGAATGAATTCAAAACTACGCTTGCCTTTGCGATTTCGCTCGGCTATATTTAAATGGTACTTGCTAGCGTTCACAATTTCGTTATTGCTTGCATCATCGCAGCTATCGTGACGTACAGTTTTGCGTACTCGGTGTAGTAGCGGTTTAAAAGTCCCTTGATGCTTACTACCTCGCGATGTGCGCAACGTTTTCTCTGCTTCGCACGACATATGATTGCGCTTGGGAGGTGTCAAATTATTAGTGCTCGGTTTCTCGTTATTTTCTAAACTGTCACTGCTATTATTATCACAGTATTTGTAATTTTTGACGATCTCTCTCATGTATTTTTGCGCCCTCGTGAGTGGCGTACTAGCGCATTGTAGATCTTGACCCCATTGGCTTGAACGCCTTTTCATATAAGCTAGTTTGCTTTTCCTCGCTTGAGCTAGAATATTTGACTCGTTCCGCTCTGACGTAGGTGATTGCTGACATTGCTGTTGTCTTGGATTTACAGTGGCTTCTATTGACGATGAATCACTTGAAGCATCGAGTTGTCCCAGTATTATTTTCTGCTTCTTTAATTTTCTTCCCGCTTGCTCTGAGCTGGATGCGTTTTTACTACTTGCAGCTGGCCGCATGCGCTTACTTGATTCAACTTTCTTGGCTGTTAATATTGTTGTTTCATTTTTGTTATTTGAGGTTTTTTCCTGCTCCTGTTTATCAGCTAATTCATATAATTCTAACCTAGGTAGTTCTGGATTTACTTCTCCTTCCCTTACGCATGGGCTGCGTGATAGTGCGTCCGCCGGATTCTTAGATCCTTTTAAGTAGACAACATCAAAGTCAAGACCTTGCAGCTGAGCTTTCATTCTATTAAAGCGTAATTCAGGTTTTTTTGTAGTGAGGAAGTGTTTTAGCGGCTCGTGATCAGTAATAACCGTAAATTTTCTGCCATATAAATAGTGCCTGAATTGTTCGATGGCATATGCAACCGCGAGTAATTCTTTATCATATGTTGAGTAGCGGAGTTCGGCGCCTTTAAGGCATCGCGATGCGTAAGCACACGGTCTGTTAGCTGTAGGCGTGCCGTTTGCTAAAATGCAGCCTACGGCATAATCTGAGGCATCCGTAATGACTACAAATGCTTTTGACAAATCTGGTGCTGCTAATACCGGACGACTGCTGAGGGCTGTCCTAAGTGCATCAAATGCTTGCTGTTGTTCCGCGCCCCATGTAAATTCTTCTGTTTTTCGCAATAGTTTATTTAGTGGGGCGGCAATTTTAGCAAAATTTTTTATGAAGCGCCTATAATAGCTCGCTAACCCAAGGAATTGTTTTACCTTCCTTTCGTTGGTTGGTGTTGGGAACTTTTGTACGGCCTCGATTTTCTTTTCGTCCATGCGGATGTGACCATTACCCGCAATATGCCCGAGGAAGCTCGCTTCAATTTGTAGGAAGGCGCATTTTCTTGGTTCGATTGTAAGATTAGCTTTTTCAAGTCGCCGTACCAATCTAATAAATCTTTTTTGTGTTCTTCAAGATTTTGGGCAAAAATGATGATGTCATCCAAGTATACAAATAGTTCTATTCCCTGAAGTCCCGCGAGGGTTAGGTCCATAAGCGCTTGGAACGTGGCGGGTGCCGTTTTTAACCCCATTCCCATACGGACATACTCGTAGTGCCCATAAGGTCCTGAAAACGCGGTTTTACGCGCGTCTTCTGGGTTCATTTCCACTTGATAGTAGCCGCTTCGTAAATCAAGGCATGTAATATACCTTGCGTTCGCCACGCTTTCTATTATATCGTTGGTGCATGGTAGAGGATAACTATTTCCCACTGTAATTTCATTTAATTTCCGAAAGTCTGTAATCAGCCTCCACCGTGGCTTACCGTCAGCTCCTGGTTTTTTTTGTATTACCCACGTTGGCGACGAATAAGGCGATTCCGAGGGCCGTATAATTTTGTTCAAGCATTTCATTAATTAATTTTTGTGCCTCGTTAGCGAGTGCCGGTGGCTGACGAAATCGCTTTGCTCTTACCGGAATATCACTCGTCGTTTCGATTTTGTGAGTGATGACGTTTGTTGGTTTTAGCGGCTCTCCTGGAAGCCCGAAGGTGTAAGGTGACTCGCTTATCAAGTCTTTAATATGCTGAATTTCTTCGTCGTTCAAGTGCTCAAGTGTCTTTACATCTAGTAGCTCGAAAATTTTCTTGACTCTCTCAGTTTTCAAATATATTTCCGTTTTGCATGATAGAACTTGCACTTTTTTTGCCTGCGTCAACACGCTTGAGCTGTCGGAGTCGTTTATTTCTTCCACTGGTAGCAATTGCACTGTTGGCGGTCTCAATTTTATAATTTCATTAGTAGTGTTGATGGCAATTGCATATACTCGGCCTTCTCTATTTACGCCAAGAAAATTTCCAAATAGTAATCCTTCATGCATATTTTGTAGCGGTACCATTCCTACTTGCTGCTCAGGATTTGATACGTAGGCATAAATTACATGCCTTGTTCTGGGTGGTATTTCTAGAATTTCCGTTCCGGTGAATGGTATTTTATAGCCGTTAATTTCCAGCTGATTGAATTCAGCATCTATTTTCCCTTTATTATCTTTTATCGTAGGCCAACCAATCAACCCGTGGGTGTCGATTGGAAATGAGTCTGGTACCACATGTACTATGCAATTAAATTGTTGAAACTCCATACATATAGTTCCTAATGACTCAACGATACCTTCTGTCACACCTTTAATGTGCAGCTTATATGATGCATCAATCAAAACATCCTTTCGGAGGGCTCCTCGCTTAATCAGTGTAACCTCTGCTCCTGTATCAACATAAAAAGGTAGAGGGCTCGTTCTTAGCATTTTGCTACTAAGCTGGACGGATGGTGGTTTTATTTTTTTTGACGTATAATTGATTAGTACTACCACTTCAACTCTTTCGGTCTCACGCTCGACGCTCACTTGATGCGTCGAGCGCCTACCTAGTTTCCCTGATCCTCTGGGTACGGGCTATATTCCTCTGCTTCATACCGTGTATCATTTTCAACGTAGTGCACTTGGGTGGTATCATGCTCTTGGGGCATCTCGTTGTTGCGAGGTGCCGATGGTGGCCCATTATTATTATTTTGCCTATTTCCCTCAAAATTATTGCTTTGATTACTGGGCCGATTCCTATATCCATTTCTATTATTATTATTGTACCCGTTATCTGCGTTATTCGTACTCCTATTATTATTATATCCCTTGTTATTGCCACTGGTATTCCTTATATAGGACTGGCTGTGCCGGTACTGTTGGGAGTCCCGATTATTATTATTATGTTGGTTCCCCTGGTTCGACTGATGGTCGCTGTTTCGCTCGTTGTTACTATTACCCGGGCTTATATCGCGCATTTGTTTTGCTAACGTCCAGCACTCTGTGTACGAGTGCCCTAGCTTTTTACAATGGTTACATCGTACTTTCTGCGCTCGCATATTTCCTTCTTGCTTGTCTCTACTCTCATTACGATAAGATTCATCGACTGGAATTCGTGTTGAATTAAGATTTTCGAATTTTGTCGCCAGAGCGATGGCATTATCAAGTGTTTGCGGCCTCTCCGCTTGTACAAACGCTTGCAAATTTGCTCGCAGACCTAGTGTAAATTGTAGAGCTACTTGCTCCGTAGCTCTATTTAATTCAAAATATTTGAATTGTTCATTCATACTTATATCGCATTCAATCGCATTCAAGAGTTTATTGTATATTACTTGAACACGCAGTCCGTATTCTGATACCGGCTCTTTTATACCCTGTATTATGCTTCTCAGTTGGTTTTTGTACTTTTCAGTCTCACCTGATCCGCAAAATTTCGTTTTTACGTCGCTAAGAAAATCATTTACGCGAGTATATCCAAATATTCGCGAGCTAAAGGCAATTGACGCATTTTTCTTTAGTTTTCTACTTAGTGCTTGTAAAATCCAGGGATGTTTATCTTGCGTAAATTCGTTGGCGACTTTTTGCACTGCGTGGCAAAATGCTTGGACATTGCCTGTTTCTCCATCAAATTCGGGCACTGTAGCGACGAATTGGTTCAGTTGGGTCATCCAATCGTTTCTTTGTATAGTGTTACTACCCCAGCTATGATTTGTCTGCTCTTGGACTACTACATGCGGTTTATCATAATCAAGCGGGGTTCCATTGCCATTATCGCGTTCAGGGCCAGTCGCTTGCCCACCCACGGGGGTCGATACAAACATATTATTGTTTTGATTATTTCTCTCATTTATCGTAGGCGGTGGTGTACGTGAGTTATTTATGAACGCGTTCGGTGCCGAAATTTCAGCTACTAATTGCTGTCTTATAGTGGTAAGGCGCGCTTCGTCTTCGCGATGCTGTCTATCAAGTAAATCTTGCTCCAAATGCATTATTTTATCAAGCAACCCTTCAAATAGTTCTGCTTGTTCGTTAGTCATTTCCTCTCCCCAATTTTTTCGCGCTTGGCTCAAGGTATATTTCATCATCGTTACTCCCAATGATGTAGGCGCGCCTACTAAAAACTCTACTCCATATTTAATCCGCAGACTTTCTACGTCTACTAACTTTTTTTCATATTTCTTCATTATCTCTTGAATGAATTCAACAAGGTCATTCAATGCCGCGCTATTACTCGGCTCGCAGGGTGATACTGCTTGCGCTGGAGTATCAGATATGCCGGTCAAATTCGGCCTGTTCGTATCTATAGCTTCCTGTCGACTCATTTTTACTCTATTGTAATAATCTTTTCTCTTCGTTAACGACGTTTTTTTTTTTTTTTGATTTGCAACCGATTCTTAAATATTTTCTTTGCTCGTAAGCTCTTTATTTATGCGTTGGCCCTGATGCTACTTATTAATTGCTTGTATTTACTTACAAAACCAACGTGAGCAGTATGAGTACACTGATCTGCATTTTCGACAGATCGTCCCTTTGAAGTTGGAATATTACTTGTCAATTTCACTTCACTCCACACGAACGAGCACCGCTGTCACCAAAATTGTCACGGGGGTCGTAAGTAAGGTTCCGTCCGTCGTCGCTAACTTAAGGTTAACGGGATGAGAGGAGGAGAGGCGAAATAATTACACGGACAAGTAGCTCATCAACTTCTTATATTGGTAGTTAACGTTACAGTGTCCCTGTGTGTACTGACTGCGCAGCGCTCGACTTCCTACCTTCGCGAGCTCGTCACCTGAACTCGCCGCCGCCAAAAAGTGCCAATTCGGCAAACGGCACGCGAATACCGTGACACCATCAAATTTTTCAATCACAAACTCTGTAGCTAATTTTCCAACATTTATTTTTTCAGATTTTTCTTCTTTTTTTTCTAATAATTTTTCTAATAGTTCCATCAACGGTTGGTTTGATGTACCAGACGTTACTTCTTTGCTTTCTTGTTTTTCATTATTTCTTCCAAATATTCATCTCCAAATATTAAATTCCCTTCTGTATCATAGTAAGTCTCTTTTAATTCCTTATTCAAACTCACCCACACTTTCCTGAATTGATTTCTTTGTTTTAATGCTTTTTTTACTTTAGCATATGCTGGGTTTTTATAAGCTCTATATGATCCTGTGCAGGCAGGTGATTAAGTGGAATTCCAAACGTCTGGCCATCTTCTGTTGTAATGCTAATAACACACAAGACAGTCGATTTTCTATCCGCTGCTTCTAGCATTTTGAAGTGGAACTGCAGCTTTTCCATTGTGATGTACAACAAGAATGTTGTTTTATAATGTTGGATTTTTTCTTTAGGTTAGAATAATAACAGAATCGTTTCTCTGTGAATAACGAAGATTAATTTATTATTATTTACAATATTTACAATTGTGTACATTATTCAGATTATTACTCCTACCTGTGAATAACGAAGAAACAACATTCAAAGTTATTATTCACTAGGTTGTTCAAATCTTTTACAAACTTTTATTTCACTGTATTCTAGTCGTCTGCTCTTATCATGCTAATTAGCATGTCTACATTTAATGGTGTGCCGTATATTAAGCGATCTAATTTATCGACCTGATTACGCGCACACTTCAAATAAACTAAGGATATTCCTTACAAATATATTTAATGTAAATAGCTATAATATAAAAGTAATAAATAAAAAATATCACTTACACATGTTTAGCGATACTACTACTGGTTAAATTATTGATAATCAAATCCAAAATTGAGTTTTTCTCGTTATCATTTAAATTGATTTCAGTTATAATTTTGTTATGGCATTCATGTGTCCTCAGTGGTGTCGCTTCATATATTTTTAAAATAAGATTATAATTGTCCTTCCACTTGCACTTCACATCAGTGGATGATAGGCGTGGTAAAGTTTCTTGGCTGAAACAATGATTATTATCATTAGAGAACATAAAATTATATAAATATGCATGTAAATTAAAATATAATTTTTATTAATAACTTACTTTTCAATATGACGCAGTGTTGCTACAATGTGCTTGCACTGGCGACTTAAACCAGCCGTGCACGTGCACGTGAAATTGATTGATATTTCTCTTCCCAAGCTAATTGAACCATTTATTTCGTGCGGTTTGTCACGAAATTTAGTGGTTTGGACACAAGCAGCAGCGATCATCACCTTCTCGGCACAAGTACCTTCAACTTCGCCACAAAGAACTACATGACCCGCATCATAAACTCGATTTCCTTCAACTATTTTCCTTTGCCCTTCAGTTGAATTAAAACAATAGGAAATATCGTCTTCGGTAACGTACATGTTTGATACACACAAACAGAATTAAAGAATGTACGCGACTGTACGACTCGCAAAACACTACCGGTTCTTGACAGCTAGCAGGCGATGCTGTTATTTACTGTAACGACTTTTTGACATCTCGGAGAAAGAGGTTAGCGAGTCATGGGCTAGCAGCCGATGCGTAACGCAAATGTCACATGTAAAATAAATTTTATTATTACAAGTGATCGGACAGACTGTTTTGCATAAAACTTTTTTTCAAACTATATCCATATATAAAGAATATTTTAATCGCATCTGATACCTGAAAATAATTCTCATACATTTTTAAACATTTTTTTAAGGCTCGGCCCCATAAGAGCCCCGTGTTATTGCCCGATCTCCTTCCGCCATCTTGGCTCAAAAATTTCTACCACACATTTCCCAATAGAGAAACAGCGACAGTTCTAAGAGAGGAAGAGAAATCTAGAATGCCACGCGTGTGTGCGTGCGTCTGAAAGCAGAGCTCAGAGAGAAAAGAGAGAGAACTGCGTTGCCTGTCGGGCATATTAGTAATGTATCATCAGCTTTGCTCGCACGCTTATACATATGTACGTACGTACGTACGTGTGTGTGCGCGCAAGTATGATTGTTCGTCGTCTAGTCTTCCTGACTTTGACACGCCGAGTAATTTCTTGGGGTGTCACGCGACACGGGAGATTGAGCAATCGTATAACGTATATGTATAAGCGATGCTCGCGAGCTTTGCTATAATAATAATAACAACGTAAAAGCTTCTCTCGCGGCGTCGATTTCGAGAAATAAAAAAAAAAAAGCCGTTTTCTTCACACGAGACGTGTGCGTGCTGCAGTATTTGATTTACAAACAATACGCAATCAGCTCAGCAACGACGAAATGCGTCGTAGACGCAAATCCACAGCAGCGGCAACAGCTCCTTCACTGTACGTAGCAGAGAAGCAGAGAGTTCGCCAAGAGCTGTAAAGTAATTTTAAAGCAATGTAACTCCGAACGACGCGAACTCACATACACAAACACACACACGCCCTCGACTTTTACACTCTTTATGGCTTGCGCAGGAGAATTCGATAACAGCTCGCTTGCTCGCGTATAAGACAGAGAGAGAAACCTCGAAGCCGAGCGAGCGAGCAAGTAAGTGTCGCGCGGCGACGCGCGTGAGACGTTTTCAAGATGTAAATTGTCGCTATACGACGTTATATTATTATTATTATTGTATATGTGGTATCGCGAGAGAGAGAGAGATCTCAGAAAACATGACGTTTTACACAGCAGCAGCAGCGGCAGCAGCGGCACTTTAGAATTGCAAAACCAAGTTTTCGCGCACCTGTATAAACCAAAAGAGCATGGCAAAGCACATATATATGCACATAGAAAACGAGAACGGCTGTATAGGACTCGAGTCGATTCGAGGAGCAGCGTTACACGCAACGCCGATGGACGAACGCAGAGAGAGAGAGAGAGAGAAAGAGAGAGAGAGGGAAAAAAAAAGAGCAAAAAAAGGGAGGTACAGCTTGCAGCGCAAACAGAGCGCTCGACGCGCGTATACACACATATACAGCTGTCGAGCGGCGCAAATATACGAGTCTTGGGGGGCGATGATCCCTTTTTGCCAAGCTTTGCGCGACTGCAGAGCTACACTCACGTAGGCAGATATACAGATATATATATACGAATCGTGGGAGGGGGCGAGTGGCCTCTCTCGCGAGTTGCCCTCGCGAAAAACGCGTACAGCCGGAGTGAGCCAAGAGCTGTGCCAACATAGAGAGGAGAGAGAGAGAGAGAGAGAGAGAGAGAGAGAGAGTTACAGAGAATGAGCGAGAGAAACTGTATACTGCACCAACGGTGACCCCGCAGCGTGCAAAGCTATATATATATATACATATACCCGTCTGAAGCTCGAGTCCAGTATTATGTCTCTCTGCAGCCTAGCGAAGCTGGCAGGTATATATGCAACGTTTATGCACACCTTTTACCTGTGCGCGCAGATATCTGCCTGCGTGTGCATACCCTATATTACATACGTATCCTTAGCCAAAGGCGCGCGAGCAATCGATCGATCGGTGTTGATGGTGTGCTTTTAGCGTGATTATACGGCCTATATATATATATACAAGCGCGTATAACCGTAATAAACTCGAATCATTCCTTCGGCTCAATTAAACTTCTCTCTCTTTCTCGACGGTGTTATACTACAGATGCGCGTGTGTTTGTGCGTTGTATTTGCTTGTGGCGCCGAGTTCGCTGTGTATCGGTTTACTTCGTGGTTTATGCGTGCCCTCGCTACATATATCTCGCTAAAATAAAAAGAGGCCTCTCTGAAAAATTATCTATATCGATGAAGAATTTCCTAGGATCTTTCGATCCAGACTATTTAGAAAAATCTAAAATATGCAGCTTTCGAGGCAATTGACTTTAAAGTTTTTCCAGTGATTTTCCCGGGTAAAACGGAAAATTTTGAGAAATTTGGGATTATGATCATTAAAAAATACGATGAAACTGGCAGGAGGAGCATCACTGAAGATCTGCCAAAAAGACAATAGAGAATCGTATCGCTTGTTACAATTAATTTTCACGATTTCAACATTTGTTTACGAAATCAAGTAGACGATCGAATCGACACTCGATTTTACAACTCAGTTGTTGTCGTTCCGCAAGCTAGCACAGTAAGTGTAAGTATACACCGTCGACCGAAAACTGTCACTAAGCATTTTCGTGACTGTCTTTGTCTGTTAATTCTCTTCCACCTAAGTGAAACAGAATTTTGATAAGAGGCTTGGGAAATTTTTTGTACACTAAAATGTAAAGAAAATGCCAAAAATAACTATTTTATCAACGCTAATTGCTGTATTTAAAGACTGATAGATTGAACGAAAAATCTTACAAAAATCTGCTTCACTTAGGTGGAAGAGAATGTTTTTACAAAGCTTTTGAGACCGCATAGATACAAATTGGTCAAGAATTGCATTCAGAATCATGCGGCACACATCTAAAAAATAATAAATCATTGTAGATGAATCCTGGACTAACATAAATGATTTTAGGTACTAGAGTCATATTTTTTGATGTAAAAAGTCTTGTAAATACATATTTTTATATCAAAAACAATAAATTATAATAATGACATATAATTTTCATATTTTTCCAATCATAGGGTTTAACACAGGTGTGTCCCCTTAAGTACTAACTGTCTGTCAAAAGGTTGCGCAGGGATTCCTATCGAGTCGGCTCACGTCTGGCGTCATCGTCGGTGTCAGTAAAAAGAGAGAATTCACTTTTCGGCCGTTCTCTTTTTTAAAAGTAGAATAAGTAGATAAGTAGAATAGAGAAAGAGTAATCCATCTCTTTTTTATAAGTAAAAAGAGAAAGTGAAAACTGTAACGTAACCGCTTACGATACTATTTTCGGTGTACGCAGCCTCGTGTAACTCTGTGTCTCTCGCACGTGCTGCATGCGTGATCGTGTGCGTAGCTCAGCCAGTCAAAAACTCGCATCATATAGAAATCTTAGATGACTCGCGTCTGTACCGGTGTCTCTCACATATGCATAGCTACTGGGTTACATTAAACTGGTATTAGATTCAGTTTGAGTTGCGACACCGCGGTATAAAGAGCTCGTGCGACGGAGTACTGCCTCGCGCGTTATACAAAATAAATATATTCTGTGTGTGTGTGTGTGCCACCGCCATGTCGTCCAACAACGAAGACAACCCTCTAAGCGACCAAGAAATATTAGCGATATTGAGGGGCTTACGAAACAACATCAATAACTGGGACGATCAACAGCAGCGAGCCGAGCTCATGGGCCAAGCTTGCCCGTACCTCGAGGACTCGAGTCGCCGACTTCGAGACCAAGACGTTCTCGGGCACGGAGAGATCGAGCGTCTACTCACGGACGCTGTGTCTTACAAGGGTCCCCTTTGGCGCAAAGAACAAAGAGAGCGATTCATCGTCCGCGTGTCCTGCAGCGGCTATACGATCGAGCCCGCGCTCGACGCTGACGGCCAGCCCGTCCGACTGCGTCCGACGGCGCTGCATCACTTGGGCCGCGTCGTGTCCGATCCCCAAGCCTTCCGAGAATTGGCCAGCCATCTCTTCACAATATACAAAGAACACGAGGTAAACTACCGAGACGAGCGCGGCTATACGCATTTTCATGCGGCCTGCGCGACCGGCAACCACTTCCATCTCGAGAAGTTCCTGTATAAAAGGGATCGGACGGTGCACGTCAATCTGCCCGTCACGATAACGCAGGACACGCCACTACACCTGGCCATGAGATTGGCCTTCAGCGGCGGCATGGTGGAAACGCTGTTGATGTGGAGCGCTGATCCAAATGCGGTCAATGCCGACGGCGAGACGCCGCTGCACGTCGCTTGCTCGAGGTCGCGCGAAGCGCACAGGCACGCGAGCCGATTTCTGATCGCTTGCGGGGAGAGAGCGCGGATCGACGTCCGAGACAGCTGGGGCTGCACACCACTGCACTTGGCTTTGTGCAACCAGAAAGAAACCAAGGAGCTGACTGAATTGCTGTTGAGAAGTGGAGCTGACCCAAATCAGGCCAACGCAGCCGGATTCACGCCTCTACACTTCATTTGCAACAGACGCGACGACGATGGCTTGCTGAAGATATTCTTCGAGATCTGCGAAGAGAGGAATCAGCGGGTGCAGGTTGACGCTCAAGACGACGAAAAACGAACTCCTCTTGAGTGGGCCGTGGCTAAATGTGCGCCGCGAACCGTCAACATGCTCTTGGATCAAGGCGCAGAACTGTCCAACTTCATTTTTCCCACCCCGAGTCACTTCGACCTGACGTTCGATGCATGGGGCGAAAAAGAATGGTTCTTTTACAAATTGGATCCGGTGTTGGGCGCTGTGGACGTCTTGAAACATCTCGAGAACAGAGGGTACGACACGAATCTCGACGACGCCTTGACGATCATGTCGTTCTTCGACAAGCACGGATTGATCGAGAAGTCGGCGACCCCCAAAAAGGACTGGAGCAGCGACGAGGACTTTATCGAGGGTACGAAGACAATAGTGATACCCGCGTTGAACAACGCGACGTTCCACGATCTGCTCCAAATGGGAGCTAGACAGGTGGCGCAAGTATTCACGCGTGCCTGCTACACCGTGTGCGTCTCGATCAGACTGAGGCAGCTGCCCCGAGACTCCGTTCGGGCTTGCGCCGCGTCTCTGTGCGAGCGAGTTTCACGGAGATTTTTCAAAAAGTGGGCAGTCGTTTGCATAATGCAGCTGATTGAAAATAGGCTGCCGATTCTTTGCTGTGACATGATCATGGACAGTTTGACGAACGAAGATTTTTACAATATTTTGTCTAGCAGCGGCTGGGGAATAAGCAAGTTGAAGCCCATATCAAATAAATAAATCAAATAAATATCAATAAATTGATTTGTTTTTGTTGTTAATTTTTTCTCCATCTTGCATCTATTCTTTTATTATTTTAATATTAAAATCTTAACAAATATTACGTTGAATGCAAAAATGAAATTTCTGTTGGACTGGTCGATACTGATACAAAAATGTACGTTTCTCATAGTATTTCGCACGTCCAGTGAAAAGATTTATTGAAATAATAGTAATCAAGCTTAATTTCATTGTTACCTGTGGCCCGTGCATAGCCTCTAGCTCATTCAAAGATTAAACTGCGAGGTTTTAATGCTCATAGAGGTTTTTGCGCGCCATGCAGCAGCGAAAAGAGAAAGTGTGTAAAAAAGTCAAAAGTTCGATCAAGGTTCCAAAACTTTTCTCGTTAAAATTCTTCTGGTTCGCTTTTTTTTATGCGCTCTTTGCCACGAAGTATGAAAAAAGATGCTTTACATTTTAACTTTTTTCAAAGTACTTGATAATTTTAAATAAAAAAGCATTTAAATTTTTTAATGATAATGATTTCGTTAAAAGTGCCTCGGTCGTGATTTCAATTCAACGCTGCGATATACGATGTGAAGTTGGAGGAAATTATTGAAGAAAACAATGCTTTCATTGGCCCTATGGACATTGCCAGCTTCTGACGGGTTACCAGCACAAGACTTTCGCGCATCGCCATCTGCTGGTTGAAAATCGCCATAAATCGCCAACCTCGCGGAACTTTGAAAATATATCATAATATGATTTTGTTTTTTGCATTCAGAGTCAAAAACATAAACCTCTCTTGTAATTTTGCTATTTAGAAATCTGCTTGCGATGTGGGTAGGAGTCGGTAAATCATAAGACAATATGTATGTTTAAAATAAATAATGTTTGTTTATTTTTATTAACTATTAATATATATATAATGTTGCTATTTAACATTAATCAAAGGCTAAGCAAAAGAAAATCGTGTTATAAATAAAAATGTTTATGAGAACTAAAGAAAACAAAACTCTGATTCTCGCGACACTTTCTGCCGAAGTGCGCGCAGACTTAATTTGTTTAATCTTGGCTTTGTTGAGCTTTACAAGCTCTCAAGCTCCCTTGTATGACAACGGCCTGCTCGTTGCTGCTGCTCGACGAGTCGTAGTAATGGCGACCGAAGGGCAGGCCTTCCAACCATTCAACTCGAGGAGATGTCTCGGCAAGCCTAGCCACCTCCGAGCTGCGCGGCGACTTGAAGTGTATACACTCCAGCACCACGACCCACTCGTCAAACAGATCAACTCGCAAGCAAGTAGTCCCGTTCGATCATTCGATCAAATCAAATTAACAGCGAACGCAGGCTGGCTTATATGCCGACGGCCTCACTCGCTCTCATGTGGGTACTGCGGCGGGTCACCTAGACGCTGCCTAGCGGCAGAAATCTAAACAGATTTTTTACATTTGATTTCTCAAATACTTAAAATTTATTTAGAGAAAAAAAACAAAACCAAATCATCAAGTGTTAGATGTTTATTCAATGATAATCCTTTGTTGAACAAAAATTACATTAATACGATATAAATGAATTATTTAAAAACAATCATTCTCGAAAGCTGTCAATTGATCAGTAATATTTTTTTGATAATTAAATAAATCCTCTGGATCATCATTTTTTTCGTACATAATTTTGGAATTAAAATCTTGTATCATATTTTTAGAAGGTATAAATTTGTGGCAGCATTGATGGCTTGAAGAAAAATTTATTCTTATTCTTAAAATAGAGTCTAACGCAACCGATTGCATTCTGTTTATGGCCTTCGTTTTCACTGCGTTCATCACAGAAAACACCCTTTCCACAACTGCATTGCTCGACGGCAAACTAAGTAATTTTAGCATGTAAAGTGATAGTTCTTGAAAAATAAATTTTCCTCCAGCATTTGTTAATCTATACAATGCACACCAAAATTTATAACTATCTCTCATTTCTTCTTCTTTTAATTTTGAAGGTATATCTATGACTAGTAATTTGAAGTACTGTCTTTCAATCATTCCAATGTTATCAGTATCCATAAACTCTTTTTAAAAGGTAAATTGACAAAAGCTGGACGATTTTCACTCAAGCATACTTCTGGAGACAAAATTCTTAAATTTTTATAAAAATCGAGATTAGACGGTAATCTATTACAGAGTTCTTCACACAATGACTTTATGTATGCGAATGACCAATCTCTAACCAAGTAGCAAATATCACGGTTTACATTATTTGAAGTAATGTACGAATCACATTCAGCCCCCAAGTTCAATTCATTTACACTTAAAAATGCCAATTCATTATCCATATATTAATAATTATATTAATATCATTACTAGACACGAAACTGGTTTCATGATTTTTCGAGCTATGAAGAATATAAAATTAATTATCTTCATAAACCAAAGCGAGATCTACATTATCTTTTTCGACAGAAATGTTCAAGTCATTAATTTCTCGAAGCAGTGGGGTGACTAGAATTAACAATAAATGTGTACTAGGATCTTTCAAGATTCTTACAATTTCCCTTGAGGTATGGCATTTGTCCTCATCTCGACACACCTCGATAAAATGACTTTTTAACTCATTATAATTTTTTAATATAACATTTACGGCGTTGTAACGAGACAGCCAACGTGTAGCTGCTAACTTGAAAAATTGAGAAATTTTTTATCTGAATCATTTTTTCACTGCCTGCATTCAAGGTTTCCCATGTCATTTTATATGCATGTCTTCGATTACTGCTATTACTAAACCAATTATATACTTCTTTGCATAGAAATTCTACAGTACGAGGAAACTTTATACTTGCAGCCGAAGAGGCATTGTTTAAACCGTGACATATACACCGCACTAATTGAATCGATGGATACTTTTTTTTTAACAAGGCATATAATGAGTTCTTTTTAGCACACATGTTCGCACCACCATCTGTACCAACACCAAGTAAATTGTTTAAATTTAATTTAATAGTATCGCAATATTCAGTTAGTGCAGTGTATAGTGACATAGAAACTGCGCGCTCTAGTTTTATGATTCCAACATAGTTAGTAGTCATCGTATTTTTACTTTCACTGAAATATTTAACGCATACACCCATATACTTATCGACACTTAGGTCTGTCGACTCATCGACTATTAATGAAAAAGGCATTGAGCCAATGTCATCAATTAATTCACATAGAAAATTCGGGGCTAAGACATTATTAATAAGAGAGGAAGTCATCATCTGAAGTGACTTGCCCCATGGAGGTGATTGTTTTCTGTTTCTTCGGATTTATATTTTCCATCAATCTCACATGTGTTGGTTTTTCGCCATGTTGTTTCAAATAGGTACGATGCGCTCTCAAATCTTTACGACAAACAGTGCAGTAGGCCTGGTTTCCATTTATTGGATTTATCACTTCTGCTTTTGCAAGCCATCCTATTGAAAAACAACGTTTACGAATATATGTAAAAAATCCCTACAGCGTGCGATTAAGGAGGCTCTTGCATGAATTGTCCAGGAATGAAACCTGTACTATTCTATAGATTGAATCACACTGATTCCAATGGTGTAATTATTAATGTGGCTTTCGCATCAAAATCTCGAGATATTTTGTCTCAAAGTATGCACCTTATAACATTAGCCTTATGGGATGGCCACCAGGATTTAGCATTCATACGATGTTTTTAAGCAATATCTCATTTGTCCGGGTATCGAAGTATACAGGTTTTATAGAAAAAATCATAATCTTTCAGCCTGTGTATCGCAATATAGGGCTCACGATTCAAAAAATCGAGATATTTCACGTCGAAGTGAAAAAAAAACGGCTTTCGCGAAAAATGAGAAATGCGTAGGCAGTGCGCACACAGAACGGCGCGCGATTCAAAATTTTTGTGCTTTATTTCTTCCTTTCTTCTTTCTTTCATTGTATATTTCTTTCATACTTATGAATTTACTAATCAATTATTACTAACGGCCCCGGATTTTTGCTACTGTAGGCTCTCAGCTATGCACATAAACAATAGGCTGCTGTCAGTTGTGCTGCTGGGCTCGGTGCTGCGCACTGCGCACTGCGCATTGCGTATAACACGACGCATGCAGCTCACCCCACACTCATTGTAGAAAAAATTGCCGTGCAAGAGCCTCCTTAAAGGCCTCCACACTTAAAAAGACATAGCGAGCATAGCGACGCATAGCGACGACGCCCACAATTAAATGCTCGCTATGTGTCGCTATGTGTCGCTGTGTAATATTATGAACTCTTTTCTGCTAGGTACTGCAACTTTTTAAAAGTCAATAAAAAACCTACTACTACAACTAATTTCCTGCTATATCCCGTTTAGTTAATTAATTAATTATGGATAGGTCACAACGAGTGCGGTTATTAAAACGTTTAAGAGAATTAAAAACTGCAATTCATGAATTATATGATGCATATCAATTTGAAAAGAGTAAACGATGGATCAATCGGAAGTGGCTAGTGCGCCCTTTTTATGTGGAAAGATCTTTGAAGGGATTTTTTAACATCTCTTTTGATGAACTTAAAAATGACGAGGAGTTATTCTTCAAAAGTACGAGAATGGACAAAGAAACCTTCGATCATTTATTCTCAAAGGTTGAACCTGTTATTAGACCTTTGAGAAAAAGAAAGAATAATATTCCATCTGAGGAACGATTGTTTTTAACTTTGAGGTAAAATTATAATCATACTAAACAAATTATTCATTACAAACATTATTGTTTATTGTAATTATTATTTTTCAGCTATTTGGCAACAGGGGATGAAATTTTTTCAATTGCGTTAAAGCACCGAATCAGCGAAACAAGAGTTATACACATAATTAAAACGACTTGCTTCGCTATAATCTCAGTATTAGTAGATGTGTACTTGAGATCTCCAACCAACGTTGCTTGGAGAAATATCTCCAAAGGTTTTCAAGCATTCTGGAACATGCCAAACTGTATCGGATCTATCGATGGAATGCATATACCAATAGTTGCTCCTGCTAATAGTGGCTCTTTATATTTTAATTATAAAAAGTTCAACAGCATAGTACTGTTAGCGATTTGCAATCATCGGTACGAGTTCACATGCGTTGATATTGGAGCTTGCGGCTCAGAAAGCGATGGTGGAATTTTCAACCGCAGTGAACTTGGAAAAGCTTTCGCTGAAGGACGGTTGAATATTCCACAAGAAGTCCCCAATTTTCCAAACAGCACAATGAGATCATCATATTATTTTGTTGGAGATGCAGCTTTTGGACTCAACAATCATATGATGCGTCCATTTCCTGGCAGGCACCTCGAAGAGGACAAAAAAATTTTCAATTACCGAATGTCCAGAGCTCGCAGGTGTATTGAAAATGCTTTTTGTATTTTGCAAGCAAGGTGGAAAGTGCTTGGAGGTAAAGCCATACCTTTTAGACCAGGAGACGTTACAAACATTGCAACAGCCACTGTTTGTCTACACAATTTTTTGATGGCACGCACTCAAAAAAGTGTCAGACAATCATACTGTCCAGATGATTTTGTCGATACTCATATAAATGGACGTATTGTGGAAGGGCAATGGAGACAAGAAACTAATATAGGCGGAAATAATTGTCTTCTTGCATCTGTGGAAGATGACGTACACATTGAAAGCGCATATGTAATGAGAGATAATTTAAAAAATTATTTAAACAGTCCTGAAGGAGAAGTGCCATGGCAAAAGGACATAATTACCAGAGGGACTTACAGAGATTTGATGTAAAATATTTATACTTTTGAAATAAATTTAGTTTCGATTTTTACACCAATTTTTTATGCAGAGTCACCTACCCAGTGAATGAAAGGTTTCAAAAAAGTTTGCTTAAATTTAGCTAAATTCAACGTTTTTAATAAATTAAAGACTGTTATTCAGATGGATTATAATAGTAAATGGCTTTCTCCACTGAATAGAATTTTTGCAGAATTTTTACTTTCAACTTTCATTAATAAAATAATATGTAAGGGAAACGATACACCAGTGAAACATTTTTACAAGTAAATGAAACCATTATAATTAATGATAATATATTCAGAAAGTTGTTAAAAACTATTGAAATATTTAGTATTAATGCTCAATTATATTATAAAATTTCACCACCGATGAATTAGTTCAGTATAATTAAATTCTATTGATTTATAAGTAAAGTTTCATTCACTGGTGCGTTTTTAATCACTATGGGGAGGTGACTTTACTTTTTTCTAATTTGATTTATTATTTATTCAAATTTTCCCTCCCTCTTTTTGAAAACAAGCATGCAAGGTTATGCGGCAAATTTGAACGATCTTCAATTGTTCAATTCTGCTAGAGTTGTTGTATTTGTACTAAGGTATTGTTGTGATTTGCCAAAAAACTAAAATAAAATAATTAAAATGTCGTCTCAAGATGCTTACGGAAACATTGAATTATTTGAGAAGGAAAGCACAGAATTATTTTTAGATTTAATAAAAGAAAGGTCTTGCATCTGGGATTTAAGTGATTCAAGTCATAATAAACAATTTGTTGTGGAAAATGCAATGAAAGAAATAGCCTATATTTTGCAAGATACAGGTAAAGAAATAGCAATAAATTTACAGTTAAAACTATTTAAAAAATGTTTTAGCATTAATTTGTAAAATGTTGCAACAAAAATACTTTCAATTTTTCAGTGGAAAATTGTGAAAAAAATGGGTAAATTTGAAGGCAAAGTACCATGCAGAACGATCACTGCAACAAAAAGAAAGCTTGAGTGGAGCAGCAGCTTCAACACGAAGATTGTGGCCATATTTTCAACAAATGCATAGCTTCATGAATAGCAAACGACCCTCTGTAAGGTAAATTATCAGTATTCTACAAGTATATTTTCATAAATTATTCTCAGATAACTATAACTACAAGCTAAATTATTTACAGATCTTTCACTAACATAAGCATGCCTGAAGAAAATTCTAGCAGTGAACCGAACAAAAAAAAAGAAACAAATCATCAATCCCATTGAAAGTGCCATCAACAATGTAAATGCTAGTGTAAATAAATTTATGAATGAGATCATCCTTGAGCAGAGTTCTTCAACAGAGAATGAAGATATTGATGCAGCAGTTGGAAAAGTTATTTTACTTAGGCTACAGCAGTTGAGTCCAAAAAGTGCGAAGACAAAGAGGAAAGAATTGATGAGACTCTTATGTGAAAACTCATCTGATTCTGAGTAGAAAATTGCTATATTTATTGAGTTACAATTATTTCTTATTAATTATTTATTATTAATTCTTATTTAAAGTAGCTTGTATTTAAATTTACACATTAAAATACTAAATAACTAAATAAAAACATAATTAAATTTAGTCAAATATATCCATCATTATTTTCTTGATAAAACTATTTTTTTTTCATTTTCCTTGATGCTGCGTAATCTAGTGACTATCAATTGACAAAGATCTTTACTTTCAGCATCACTTTTCAGTTTTTTCTTCAACATTTCATTTTCAGCAGCATTTTTTTTCTGCAAAAGATCACTAGTAGGATTAGCTTTTCTTAGCTCTGCTGAGCTCTTCTGGACAAGAAGTGGATCAGGATTATTGTTAAAATTATTGGTAACATTTACAGCTGCAACTGATGGAGTAATTGTAGTTGCTCGAATGTTGTCGTTCAAAGTTATAGAGTTTGTTATATTTCTGAGAGGTCTAAATTGTATGTTAAATTAATATTTTCATGACTTACCTCGCAATCAATTTGTTCTACATTTGTCATCTCTAATTCTGGAAATTCAAGTTCAATCATTGATTTATCCACTTCTTGTACGTTATTTTTGGTATTTTCCTTTGAAGGTTTTTCTTTATTCTGTAAAATTCTTTTTAAAAAAACCATCAGATTATGTAGAATAACGGTAGACGCTTAAAAAAATGTAGGTAGATTCATGATATTAGTAATTAACTTATTTGACTCACTTTCTGCTAAATGTATACGGTGCCAAAAAATTCATTTCATTGTAAAATTTAAATTTTATTTCAGTCGGTCCTTGCTTTTGCCTCTGTCGTTCTCTAGAGTAATACTCTCTGAGCCTCTTGAAGCGCGTCTGACACTCTTCAACTGTAAACAAATAAACATATAAGAATAAAATTAATATAAAAATTGTTGTAGTTAGATGCACAAAGTCATATTAAAAGATACTTGCTTACCAGTTTTGTTCGTAGATTCAGAGATTGAATCCCATGCTTGTGTAATTTTTAAACTATTAGTTTTCTTATTGCGTTTCACGTACAGAACTGGGTTTGTTTTCACTGATTCTATTAATTTCAAATCAAATGAATCTTCTTCATTTAATTCGGAATGTTGATTTGAAGATTGACTATTATTATAATCGTGATGAAACATTATGATAAACTAAAGCTCACTCCCGTAAACAAATCAACACAACCTATCAATAGTGTCAAGAGCAGAAAAGAGTTTAGTATATTACACAGCGACACATAGCGACAAATAGCGACGACGCTATGCGTCGCTATGCGTCGCTATGCTCGCTATGTCTTTTTAAGTGTGGAGGCCTTAAACGTGTACCTTAGCAAATATTTCGAGTAGAGAATACGATACACTTATGTAAAGATTAATAGAAACAAACCTCTAGCCCAGTTTTGGCTTTCCCAATCCGACTTATACTTGAACACTCGGACTTTAGATATAGCACGTTTACTCTTATCACTCTTACTCATGTTGATAATTCTATTATATTATAAAAACCGAAGTATAAAAATCACTTCAATACACACAGAAAACTTATGGGAATTCCGTCAAGGGATATCTATAAAGACTGTTGCTTGTGTGACGCAGGTCCACGCGAGTCAGATGTTTGTTGTGTTTCTTTCTCTTTCTCTCCCATGTACAGTATAGGTGACGGTGGCGGCGTGTTCATTCCGTTGAAACGTTACTGTTCCAACGCTGACGCTAACTGTAGAAGATATTTCTATAGGAAGCATTTCGTCAGCTAGCGCGAATTTAAAATTTATGAATATGAATCATAATAATAATTAATTTTACTATTATGTTTTCGGTTATATTATTGAATGCGCATGAGTACAGTCACATATCAACTGTCATACTGTCAAACATACAAAAAAAATATGAAACAATAATTATTGCCTTTAAAATTTCAAATCGCCAAAAAATCGCCAGTCGCCAACTTGAAAAAAAAATCGCCATAGTCATTAAAAAATCGCACATTTGGCGATTAATCGCCACACCTGGCAACCCTGGAAAAAAGCGCGAGCGAAAGCAAACAGATTTATCGAGTATATAGTATCCGAAGAGAGAAGGCAATCGTTAAGCAGAAAAATAATTCATTTTTCGGCTAACTGCACGGAAAACCGCGCGCAGTTATTAGTTGCAAAAAAAAAAAAAAAAACTTTCGCCACGACGTCGATCTAGATTATACACGGATAACTAATGAAAAACGTTGAGTCGAGTTAGATTGTTTCGTTAACGGTTTTTTTTTTCAATTATGTGCTATTACATGTTTCTACACGAAGAATATACACTTTATAGTTGGCACCTCGACGATAGACGGCGCATCGAGTACCCGTAAACGGTGAAATTCAAATTTAAAGGGTATAAAAGAAAAGTACGAATTTGAACATTAAAATGCTTTCATTGGCCCTATGGAACTTTGTAACTTTTCTAGATTCTCTTTACCTCACCTCAAGAAATAGGCATCCCTATGCATTTTTGTATTTATTTTATTCATTTATAAATTTTTTTTGTCCAATTCAATAATGATGAAAAAAACTGGAAGGAATAAGTTTCAACACTGGCTTCATAAATGCTTCAAGTTTTTGGGTATGTCGCAGCAGCAGCAGCGACTTGAATTGTGCAAGGCGAAGAGATTGTGTTTATTTATCCAATTACGTCTTATATTTTGATTGCGTGTTTACAATACGACGCGGCTAAGCCATCTCGTGGCCAAAGCACACGCTGCCAATCGACATTGTCCTCATGCACGCGTATCTGTCGAAACATCTTCTCGACATCAGTTGCGTCTGCAAATTCAAAGAACCGCCAATTGGATAGTAAACACCGTGATGTCAGCTTGCAATTTGGGCTCGGTCAACAGTTGATCGTTGAGTGTGAGTCCATCGCTGGACTTATGTGAAGCGTTGAATACTACGCGAATCTTGCTGGGATTGTCCGCTCGAAACACCCCGTGATGAGGCAAGTAGGCGCCCGGTCGCTGAAGCTGTTGCTGTGGCACTCCATATGTCCAAGTTCGATATATTCATTCATGAAGGCTGAATACACGTCGCGCAATCGTGAATCCTTTTCAAAGCGGCGTTCCATCCTCAAGAGACACGACTGAGCCGCAAACCTTGACTTGCTGAAGTCGGCTCAGCGCGCAAACGGCAGACGCACCACAAATCTTCCAGTGCTGACACGGTAATGGCTTTGCACGAAAAGCTCTTCACAGCGCTTCTCGTCCTCAGAAAGAGGCGGCTTGGACGGGACGTCGTCGAGTTCCCATAGCTTTGACACGATACTTGAGATGGATGGCCCAACTGAAGTGTGAAAAGCCCGAACGGCGTGACCATCATCTGCAGCACTCGACAACGCAGATCCCGTGAGAATCCAACTGAAAACTGTCTTTTGAGCGACAGGAGTTCCATCAGGCCCCTTGACGACTCCGTCCAGAATAAGCCGAGGAAACACATCAGCGCTGAGCATGAAATCCACTCGTGCGGGCACGCCGAAGCGAGGATCGGCCAGCTCAAGTCCGCGTAGATGAGGCCAAGTCTCGAATTAGCTTCTTCGGTAAGAAGTCCGTGAGCTCCGCAAGTATCAGCGCCGTGGTCTGCAGCGGAAATGTCGACGTCTTCGGAGATTTCCCCTGAAGGCGCAGCTCATTGCCCGCTTTTGAAGAAACTGCGGCGCCGAGCCATATAATCGACAACGAAATACGCCGAGTCGGCAAATTAAATTGCGCTGCCACAAAAAGCGAACAGAAGAGTAATTTTTACCCTCCTGGTGGGTAAAGAACGTCCAAGCGTGTCCACTGACAGTCACGCTATTGTTTAAGCTACGGCTGCAGTACGTGATGGTAAATAGACGTGCTTTAGCCACCAGGAGGGTAAAAATTACTCTTCTGTTCGTTCCGTGCACCCGCCGGGTAATAAAGCTTCTCTCCGCAGCCGGATCAATGAGAGCCCTGACTGACAGAACTTTTTCCTACATCCTAGGGTTAAAGGTTGGAAAAAACTTGTTTTTACGCAATAACGAAATTCCCGTTGGCGTTTGGATTCTCGTCGGTCGAAAACGTTGGGCTATTTTTTATTTCATACTTTTTAATAAACTTTCAAAGCAACAAATTGGATTAGAAACATAACGCGCATTTATATACATCATGTTTCAAAACTTTTACCTTCCACCAGCAGATTCTCATATATAACAACGAAAAACCACCAGCACATTGGTTATATAAAAATTAGAACTCCGTAGCAGCAGCCTCCAATGCATTACAATTATCGTCTTGGCGTCCCGAAACGTTTTGGCATGAATATTAATGCCCCCCCCCCCCCCCCCCCCCCCCCCCCCCGCCATCGTCGCGACTCGAGAAAGAAGAAAAAAAGTTCCTCGCCGCATACATATAAGAAAAGAAGCCGATATCTCGCGTTTCAACCGCACCATTGACGAATTCGCCGATTAAAACTTTCTTATACCTTAATGCCGTAACGACAATTAATATTTCATTACGCATAGATATATATATATATATATATATATGTATTATATATTATATATATATTATATTATATATATATATATATATATATATATATTATGTGTGTGTAGGCTGAGTTTCCGGTAATTTTAATATAAATAAGATGAGTTTCTGGTAATTTTAAGTATTTCTGGTAACTACCAGAAAACCACCATATTCAACGACAGTTTCTGGTAATATATAAAAAATGTTATCTATTACCAGAAAACTTAATAATTTCTGGTATTGCTAATATATTATAATAAATCTTTTCCCACGACTTTAGAAAAAATAATATCATCGGTACGCGAGGTTCGTGATTTATTCATGTCATAGTGCGATGGTCTCGCGGGAGTATTTCATTAGCAGTTATGAAAGATTGTAAAAATGATTCATTACAATTCAAAACATCTGTTCTTTCAGCGCGTTGCTCATGAGTTTGATTGTAATATTTTTACGTATTCCTTGGAAAAAAGAAAGGCTAATAAGTTGATACCAACAGACATAACGGAAACAATCATCTGCATAAGTAGATAGACCCTCAGGACAAATCTGCTAAAGTTCAAGAGCAATCAATGATGTAACTTTTCCCGACCACCACTCAAGCGGTAGTCCAATAGACGTTTTCACGACTTTGACGATAAAGTACGAATGCTCAGAAATGATTCACTACTTTTATTCGGTGCCTATGATTAACAGATTATTCTGAGCTGAACCAATTTTCGACGTACGTGGTTGGCGAAAAATCTTCCAATAATGTTCAGATAAATAATCTAAAGACATGTTAGGTAGGCGATTAGTTTTTTACAGAAATTGGGTCAACAAAATTAATAATTTCGAGTCTTACATTCCTTGACAAGATGACAATTGTGAAAACACATTGAATGATTTTTTTAGAAAGCGAATGTAGAATCTCAATGCTAGCTCCGTACTCGGTATATAGATGGGTTTTAATTTTACCATTTCCCCGACATTTCCGTTTGGCCTTTATAATTCGCCCCAATTTCGTAAATTATCAAATGTGAGCATTCAATAAACATTAACAGCTACGATTTATAATTTTATACTTAATTAACAATTAGGTGTTGATAGCGTTACAAGTCTTTTTTTAAAATTGGTTGTTTCGAGACTCTATGAAAAGGCAGTTTCATCTTCCTACATTGAAGCCTTTTCTATTGCCCTGCTAGGAAAAATTTTTGTCAAAAATGATAATCGAATAATGGAAGGGCAAAATACTGAATACTAACAATATATACAACTCGGAATCATACGAAAATAGAAAAAATTCATAAAATTTTTTCAAGAACGTGGCCCAATAGTTTTTCTCAACGACAGTTACTTCTTTTATAACTGACATTGCCGCAACATTTTTTCTAAAGATAAATAAAGGACTTTATCTGTATGTTCAATCAGGCTTGTCAAACGCATGTATTTAAAGTGCATCACTGAACGAAAATCAGGAAAAACAAGTGGAAAAAAATCAAGACCATTCAAATAACGTTTCCACGACTTTTTTCGGAACTAAAAAGAATCTTCGCTGACCGAGGTTCCGGTTCTTCATGTCATAGTGCGATGGTCTCGCGGGAGTATTTTCATTAGCAGTTATGAAAGATTGTAAAAATGATTCATTACAATTCAAAAACATCTGTTCTTTCAGCGCGTTGCTCATGAGTTTGATTGTAATATTTTTACGTATTCCTTGGAAAAAAGAAAAGGCTAATAAGTTGATACCAACAGACATAACGGAAACAATCATCTGCATAAGTAGATAGACCCTCAGGACAAATCTGCTAAAGTTCAAGAGCAATCAATGATGTAACTTTTCCCGACCACCACTCAAGCGGTAGTCCAATAGACGTTTTCACGACTTTGACGATAAAGTACGAATGCTCAGAAATGATTCACTACTTTTATTCGGTGCCTATGATTAACAGATTATTCTGAGCTGAACCAATTTTCGACGTACGTGGTTGGCGAAAAATCTTCCAATAATGTTCAGATAAATAATCTAAAGACATGTTAGGTAGGCGATTAGTTTTTTACAGAAATTGGGTCAACAAAATTAATAATTTCGAGTCTTACATTCCTTGACAAGATGACAATTGTGAAAACACATTGAATGATTTTTTTAGAAAGCGAATGTAGAATCTCAATGCTAGCTCCGTACTCGGTATATAGATGGGTTTTAATTTTACCATTTCCCCGACATTTCCGTTTGGCCTTTATAATTCGCCCCAATTTCGTAAATTATCAAATGTGAGCATTCAATAAACATTAACAGCTACGATTTATAATTTTATACTTAATTAACAATTAGGTGTTGATAGCGTTACAAGTCTTTTTTTAAAATTGGTTGTGTTTCGAGACTCTATGAAAAGGCAGTTTCATCTTCCTACATTGAAGCCTTTTCTATTGCCCTGCTAGGAAAAATTTTTGTCAAAAATGATAATCGAATAATGGAAGGGCAAAATACTGAATACTAACAATATATACAACTCGGAATCATACGAAAATAGAAAAAATTCATAAAATTTTTTCAAGAACGTGGCCCAATAGTTTTTCTCAACGACAGTTACTTCTTTTATAACTGACATTGCCGCAACATTTTTTCTAAAGATAAATAAAGGACTTTATCTGTATGTTCAATCAGGCTTGTCAAACGCATGTATTTAAAGTGCATCACTGAACGAAAATCAGGAAAAACAAGTGGAAAAAAATCAAGACCATTCAAATAACGTTTCCACGACTTTTTTCGGAACTAAAAAGAATCTTCGCTGACCGAGGTTCCGGTTCTTCATGTCATAGTGCGATGGTCTCGCGGGAGTATTTTCATTAGCAGTTATGAAAGATTGTAAAAATGATTCATTACAATTCAAAAACATCTGTTCTTTCAGCGCGTTGCTCATGAGTTTGATTGTAATATTTTTACGTATTCCTTGGAAAAAAGAAAAGGCTAATAAGTTGATACCAACAGACATAACGGAAACAATCATCTGCATAAGTAGATAGACCCTCAGGACAAATCTGCTAAAGTTCAAGAGCAATCAATGATGTAACTTTTCCCGACCACCACTCAAGCGGTAGTCCAATAGACGTTTTCACGACTTTGACGATAAAGTACGAATGCTCAGAAATGATTCACTACTTTTATTCGGTGCCTATGATTAACAGATTATTCTGAGCTGAACCAATTTTCGACGTACGTGGTTGGCGAAAAATCTTCCAATAATGTTCAGATAAATAATCTAAAGACATGTTAGGTAGGCGATTAGGTTTTTTAGCAAGAAATTGGGTCAACAAAATTAATAATTTCGAGTCTTACATTCCTTGACAAGAGACAA